>RXPK01002052.1:0-67994 GCA_004143645.1 Protaetia brevitarsis
ACCCGACATTTTTCATCGATTGCCGCGTGAAAAAATTTTCCGTGTAGTATATCGTTCACGAAAACATCGCATTTTACATATAAATGTTAATATTTTCCCTTCTAGACATTAGAATCGGCCAAAACTTACGTGCATACTAAACTAGGTTAGTAACCAACCTATCCGCAATATATTTTCAATCCATTGCCGCGTGAAAAAATTTTCCGTGCAGTAAATCGTCGTTTTCGCGAGAGATCAGTCGATTTACGTATAAATGTTAATATTTCCCCTTCTAGACATTAGAATCGCGCCAAACTTTACGTGATCTAACTAGGTTAGTCCACACCTATCCCGACATATTTTCAATCCATTGCCGCGTGAAAAAATTTCCGTGTAAGTATACGATTCCGAAATCATGCCTTAATTTCATATATAAGTGTTAATATTTCCCTTCTAGCATTAGAATCGCGCCAAACTTTACGTGCATACTAAACTAGGTTTGTACCAACCTATCCTACATATTTTCAATCCGATTGCCGCGTGAAAAATTTTTCCGTGCAGTTAAATCGTACGTTTCACGAAGAGATCTCAGTCGATTACGTATAAATGTTAATATGTTTCCCCTTTAGACATTAGAATCGCGCCAAACTGTTACGTGCATCTAACTAGGTCTGTACCACCTACCCGACATATTTTCAATCGATGGCCGCGTGAAAATAATTTTCCGTGCAGTAAATCGTCGTTTCGCGAGATCAGTCCTCAATTACATAGATAAATGTTAATAATTTTCCCTTCTAACATTAGAATCGCGCAAACTTACGTGCATCTAAACTAGGTTAAGTACCCAACCTATCGACAAATATTTTCAATCCATATTGCCGCGTGAAAAAATTTGCCGTGTAGGTAGAATCGTATTCACGAAAACATGCCATTAATATTACATTATAGAATGATAATATTGTTCCCTTCTAGACATTAGAATCGCGCCCAAATTTCACGTGCATCTATAACCTAGGGTTGGTGACAACCAAATCCGCACATATTTCAATCGATTGCCGCGTGAAAAAATTTTCCGTGTAGTATCATCGTTTCACGAAATCATGCCTAATTACTCATATGAACTGTTAATATTTTCCTTCCAGACATTAGAATCGCCGCCAAACTTTGACGTGCAACTAAACTAGGTTGGTACCAAAACCTATCCTACATATTTTCAATCGATTGCCGCGTGAAAAAATTGTCCGTGCAGTAAATCGTCGATTTCACGAAGAGATCAGGCGATTTACGTATAAATGGTTAATATTGTTCCCTCTAGACATTAGAATCGCGCCAAAACTTAACGTGCATCTAAACTACAGTTAGTAAACTAACCTATCCGACATATTAATTCAAATCCATTGCCGTGTGACAAAATTTTCCGTGTAGACTATCGATTCACGAAATCATGCATTAATTTCATAAATAAACTGTTAAATTTTACCCTTCTAGACAATTAGAACATATCGCGCACACTAACGTGCATCTAAACTAGTTGGTACCAACCTATCCCACATATTTTCAATCGATATGACAACGTGAAAAAATTTCCTCTCGCTGTAGTAAATCGTCGTTACTCGAAGAGATCAGATACGATTTACGTATAAAGCTTAATATTTTCCCTTCTAGACATTAGAATCCGCGCAAATTTTAACGTGCATATAAATACGTTAGTACCCAACCCACATCCGACATATTATTCAATCCACTTGCAGACGTGAAAAAAATTTAATCCGTGAGTAATACTCGATTCACAGAAAAAAATCGCTTAATTTCATATAAAACTGTTAATAATTTCCCTTCTAGACATTAGAATCGCGCCAAACTTTACGTGCATCTAAACTAGATTAGTACCAACTATCCGAAATATTTCAATCATTACCGCGTGAAAAAATTTTCCGTTAGTAGTATATCGAATTTCACGAAATCATGCCTTAATTTCATATCATAACTCGTTAATTATTCCCTTCCAGACATTAGAATCGCGGCCAAACTTTTACGTGAACTAAACTAGGTTGGTACCACCATAACCTACATATTTTCAATCATTGCCTCGTGAAAAATTTTCCGTAGCAGTAAAATCGTACGTTTCACGAAGAAGATAGCAGATCGATCTCTACAGTATAAATGTTAAGTATTTTCCTTCTAGACATAAGAATCGCGCCAAACTTTTACGTGCATCTATAACTAGGTAGTACCAACCTAATCCGACATATTTTCAATCCATTGCCGCGTGAAAAAATTTCCGATTGTAGATATATCGAGTCTACGAAATCATGCCTTAAATTTCATATAAAACTGTTAATATTTTCCCTTCTAGACATTAGAATCGCGCCAAATTTACGTGCATACTAAACTAGGTTTGTACCAACCTATCCGACATATTTTTCAATCATTGCCGCGTGAAAAAATTTTCCGTGCAGTAAATACGTCGTTTCACGAAGAGATCCAGTCGCATTTACGTATAAAATGTTAAATACTTTTCCTTCTAGACATTAGAATCGCGCGCAAACTTTACGTGCATCTAAACTAGTTAAGTACCAACACCTATCCTACATATTTTTCAATCGATTGCCAGCGTGAAAAATTTTCCGTGCAGTAATCTGTCCGTTCATCACGAAGAGATCAGTCGATTTACGTATAAATGTTAATATTTTCCCTTCTAGACATTAGAATCGCGCCAAATTTTACGTGCATATAAACTAGGTTAGTCACCAACCTATCCGACATATTTTCAATCCCATTGCCTGCGTGAAAAATTTTTCGCGTGTAGTATTATCGTTTCACGAAATCATGCGCTAATTTCATATATAACTGTTAAATATTTTCCCATTCTAGACATTAGAATCGCGCGCCAAACTATTTACGTGCATCTAAACTAGAGTTGGTAACACAACCTAATCCTACATATTTTCAATCGATTGCCGGTGAAAAAATTTTCGCTGCAGTAAATCGTCGTTTCGCGAAGAGATCAGTCGATTTACGTATTAAATGTTAAATATTTCCCTCTAGACATTTAGAAATCGCGCCAAACTTTACGTGCATCTAAACTAGGTTAGTACAACCTATCCGACATATTTTCAATCCATTGCCGCGTGAAAAAAATTTTCCGTGTAGTATATCGATTTCACGAAATTCATGCCCTTAATTTCATATATAACTGTTAATATTTTCCCTCCCAGACATTAGAATCGCGCCACAAACTTTTACGTGCAAACTATAAACTAGGTTAGTACCAACCTATCCGACATATTTCAATCGATTGCCGCGTGAAAAAATTTTCCGTGCAAGTAATAGTTCGTTTTCGCGAAGAGATACGTCGATTTAACATATAATGTTAATAATTTTCCCTTCTAGACATTAGAATCGCGCCAAACTTTACGTGGCATGCTAAACTAGGTTAGTACCAACCTATCCGACATATTTTCAATCCATTGCCGCGTGAAAAAATATTTCCGTGTAGGATAAATCGCATTCACAGAAATCATGCCTTAATTTCATATAATAATGTTAAATATTTTCCCTTCTAGACATTAGAATCGCGCCACAAAACTTAACGTGCATCTAAACTAGTTATAGTACCAACCATATCCTACATATTTTCAATCGATTGCCGCGTTGAAAAATTTTCCGTGCAGTAAATCGTCGATTCACGAAGAGATCAGTCGATTTACGTAAATAAACGTTAAATATTTTCCCCTTCTTAGACATTAGAATCGCGCCCAAAACTTTACGTGCATCTAAACTAGGTAAGTACCAATATATCCTACATTATTTTCAATCGATTTGCCGCGTGAAAAAATTTTCCGTGACAGTAAATCGTCGTTTCACGAAGAGATCAGTCGATTACGTAATAAATGTTAATATTTTTCCCTCTAGACATATAGGAATCGCGCAAATTTTACGTGCATATAAACTAGGTTAGTACCAACCTATCCGACATATTTTCAATCCATTGCCGCGTGAAAAAATTTCCGTGTAGTATATCAGTTCACGAAATCATGCCTTAAATTCATATATAAACTGTTAATATTTTCCCTTCTAGACATTAGAATGCGGCCAAACTTTACGTGCGTCTAAACTAGTTGGTACAACCTATCCTACAATATTTTCAATCGATTGCGCGTGAAAAAATTTTCCGTGCAGTAAATCGTCGTTTCGCGAAGAGATCAGGTCGATTTACGTATAGATGTTAATATTTTCCTTCTAGACATTAGAATCGCGCCAAACTTTACGTGCATCTAAACTAGGTTAAGTACCAACCTATCGACATATATTTCAATCCATTGCCGCGTGAGAAAAAAATTTTCCGTGTAGTAATATCGATTCACAGAAATCATGCCTTAATTTCACTATATAACTGTTAATATTTTCCTCTTCTAGACATTAGAATCGCGCCAAACTTTACGTGCATCTAAACTAGGTTGGTACCAACCTATCCTACATATTTTCAATCGGATTGCCGCGTGATAAAATTTTCCGTGCAGTAAATCGTCGTTTCGCGAAGAGATCAGTCGAATTACAGATATAAATGTTTAATATTTCCCTTCTAGACATTAGAATCGCGCCAAACTTATCGTGCATCTAAACTAGGTTGGGTACCAACCATATCCTACATATTTTCAATCGATTGCCGCGGTGAAAAAATTGTTCCGTGCAGTAAATCGTCGTTTCGCGAAGAGATCAGTCGATTTACGTATAACATGTTAATATTTTCCCTTCTAGACATTAAGAATCGCGCCAAATTTTACGTGCATATAAACTAGGTTAGTACCAACCTATCCACATATTTCAATCCCATTGCCGGTGAAAAAATCTTTTCCGTGCAGTAAATCGTCGTTTCGCGAAGAGATCATCGAATTTACGATATAAATGTAATATTTTCCCTTCAAGACATCTAGAATCGCGCCAAACTTTACGTTGCATCTAAACTAGGTTAAGTACCAACCTATCCGACATATTTTCAATCCATATGCCGCGTGAAAAATCTTCCGTGTAGTATATCGATTCACGAAATCATCCTTAATTTCATATATAAAGTGTCTAATATTTTCCCTTCTAGACATTAGAATCGCGCCAAACTTTACGTGCATCTAAACTAGGTTTGTACCAACCTATCCTACATATTTTCAATCGCATTGCCGCGTGAAAAAATTTTCACGTGCAGTAATCGTCGTTTCAACGAAAGAGATCAGTCGAGTTTACGTATAATGATAATATTTTCCTTCTAGACATTAGAATCGCGCCAAACTTTACGTGCATCTAAACTAGGGTTTGTACCAACCTACCCTACATATTTTCAATCGATGGCCGCGTGAAATAATTTTTCCGTGCAGTAAATCGTCGTTTCGCGAAGAGATCAGTCGATTTACGTATAAATGTTAATATTTTCCCTTCTAGACATTAGAATCGGCGCCAAACTTTACGTGCATCTAAACTAGGTATACTACCAACCTATCCGACATATTTTCAATCCATTGCCGCGTGAAAAAATTTTCCGTGTAGTATATCGATTCACAAAATCATGCCTTAATTTCATATATAACTGATAATATTTTCCCTCTAGACATTAGAATCGCGGCCAACTTTACGTGCATCTAAACTAGTGTTGGTACCAACCTATCCTACATATTTTCAAATCGATTGCCGCGTGAAAAATTTTCCGGATGTATATTCGATTCACGAAATCATGCTTAATTTATATATAACTGTTAATATTTTCCCTTCCAGACATTAGAATCGCGCCAAAACTTTGCGTGCAACTAAACTAGGTTGGTACCAACCTATCCTACATATTTTCAATCGATTTGCCTCGTGAAAAAATTTTCCGTGCAGTAAATCGTCGTTTCACGAAGAGATCAGTCGATTTACGTATAATGTTAATATTTCCCTTCTAGACATTAGAATCGCGCCAAACTTTACGTGCAATCTAAACTAGGTTGTACCAACCTATCCGACATATTTTCAATCCATTGCCGTGTGAAAAAATTTTCCGTGTAGTAATATCGATTCACGAAATCATGCCTTATTTTCATATAATAACTGTTAATATTTTCCTTCTAGACATTAGAATCGCGCCAAATTTACGTGCATCTAAACTAGGTTAGTACCAACCTATCCTACATATTTTCAATCGATTGCCGCGTGAAAAAAATTTTCCGTGCAGTAAATCGTCGTTTTACGAAGAGATCAGTCGATTTACGTATAAACTGTTAATATTTCCCTTCTAGACATTAGAATCTCGCCAAACTTTACGTGCATCTAAACTAGGTTAGTACAACCTATCCTACATATTTTCAAATCGATTGCCGCGTGAAAAAATTTTCCGTGCAGTAAATCGTCGTTTCACGAAGAGATCATCGATTTACGTATAAATGTTAATATTTTCCTTCTAGACATTAGAATCGCGCCAATTTTACGTGCATATAAACTAGGTTAGTACCAAACCTATCCGACATATTTTCAATCCATTTGCCCGCGTGAAAAAATTTTCGTGTAGTATATCGTTTCACGAAATCATGCCTTAATTTCATATATAACTGTTAATATTTTCCCTTCTAGACATTAGAATCGCGCCAAACTTTACGTGCATCTAAACTAGGTTTGTACCAACCTATCCTACATATTTTCAATCGATTGCCGCGTGAAAAAATTTTCCGTGCAGTAAATCGTCGTTTCACGAAGAGATCAGTCGATTTACGTATAAATGTTAATATTTTCCCTTCTAGACATTAGAATCGCGCCAAACTTTACGTGCATCTAAACTAGGTTAGTATCAACCTATCCGACATATTTTCAATCCATTGCCGCGTGAAAAAATTTTCCGTGTAGTATATCGATTCACGAAACCATGCCTTAATTTCATATATAACTGTTAATTATTTTCCCTTCCAGAGCATTAGAATCGCGCCAAACTTTACGTGCAACTAAACTAGGTTGGTACCAACCTATCCTACATATTTTCAATCGATGCCGCGTGAAAAAATGTTCCGTGTAGTAAATCGTCGTTTTCTCGAAGAGATCAGTCGATTTACGTATAAATGTTAATATTTCCCCTTCTAGACATTAGAATCGCGCCAAACCTTACGTGCATCTTAAACTAGGTTAGTACAAACCTATCCGACATATTTTCAATCATTGCCGCGTGAAAAAATTTTCCGTGTAGTATATCGATTCACGAAATCATGCCTTAAATTTCATATATAACTGTTAATATTTTCCCTTCCAGACATTAGAATCGCGCCAACTTTACGTGCAACTAAAACTAGGTTGGTACCAACCTATCCTACATATTTTCAATCGATTGACGCGTGAAAAAATTTTCCGTGTAGTAAAATCGTCGTTTCTCGAAGAGATCAGTCGAATTTACGTATAAATGTTAAATTTTTCCCTTCTAGACATTAGAACTCGCGCCAAACTTTACTGCATCTAAACTAGGTTAGTCACACCTATCCGACATTTTTCAATCCATTGCCGCGTGAAAAAATTTTCCGTGTAGTATATCGATTCACGAAATCATGTCCTTAAATTTCATATAATCTGATAATATTTTCCCTTCTAGACATTAGAAATCGCGCCAAACTTTACGTGCAACTAAACAAGGTTGGTACCAACCTATCCTACATATTTTCAATCGATTGCCGCGTGAAAAAATTTTCCGTGTAGTAAATCGTCGTTTCTCGAAGAGATCAGTCGATTTTACGTATAAATGTTAATATTTTCCTTCTAGACATTAGAATCGCGCCAAATTTTACGTGCATATAAACTAGGTTAGTACCAACCTATCCTATATTTTCAACCATTGCCGCGTGAAAAAATTTTCCGTGTTAGTATATCGTTTCACGAAATCGATGCCTTAATTTCATATATAACTGTTAATATTTTCCCTTCAGACATTAGAATCGGCGCCAAACTTTACGTGCATCTAAACTAGGTATAGTACCAACCTATCCGACATATTTGTCAATCACGTTGCCGCGTGAAAAAATTTTCCGTGTAGTATATCGATTCTACGAAATCATGCCTTAATTTCATATATATGATGATATATTTTCCCTTCTAGACATTAGAATCGCGCCAACTTTACGTGCAACTAAACAAGGTTGGTACCAACCTATCCTACATATTTTCAATCGATTGCCGCGTGAAAAAATTTTCCGTGAGTATATCGATTCACGAATCATGCCTTAATTTCATATATAACTGTTAATATTCTCCTTCTAGACATTAGAATCGCGCCAAACTTTACGTGCATCTAAACTAGGTTTGTACCAACCTATCCTACATATTTTCATCGATTGCCGCGTGAAAAAATTTTCCGTGTAGTAAATCGTCGTGTTTCTCGAAGAGATCAGTTCGATTTACGTATAAATGTTATATATTTCCCTTCTAGACATTAGAATCGCGCCAAACTTTACGTGCATCTAACTAGGTTAGTACCAACCTATCCGACATATTTTTCAATCCATTGCCGCGTGAAAAAATTTTCCGGTGTAGTATATCGATTCACGAAATCATGCCTTAATTTCATATATAACTGATAATATTTTCCCTCTAGACATTAGAATCGCGCCAAACTTTACGTGGCAACTAAACAAGGTTGGTACCAACCCTATCTACATATTTTCAATCCGATTGCCGCGTGAAAAAATTTTCCGTGTAGTAAATCGTCGTTTCTCGAAGAGATCATGTCGATTTACGTATAAATGTTAATATTTTCCCTTCTAGACATTAGAATCGCGCCAAATTTTACGTGCATATAACTAGGTTAGTACCCACTATCCGACATATTTTCAACCATTGCGCGTGAAAAAATTTTCCGTGTAGTATATCGTTTCACGAATCATGCCTTAATTTCATATATAACTGTTAATAATTTCCCTTCTAGACATTAGAATCGCGCCAAACTTTACGTGCATACTAAACTAGTTAGTCCAACCTATCCGACATATTTTCAATCCATTGCGCGTGAAAAATTTTCCGTGTAGTTATTCGATTCACGAAATCATGCCTTAATTTCATATATAACTGATAATATTTTCCCTTCTAGACAATTAGAATCGCGCCAACTTTACGTGCAACTGAACAAGGTTGGTACCAACCAATCCTACATATTTTCAATCGATTGGCCGCGTGAAAAAATTTTCCGTGTAGTATATCGATTCACGAAATCATGCCTTAATTTCATATATAACTGTTAATATTTTCCCTTCTAGACATTAGAATCGCGCCAAACTTTAACGTGCATCTAAACTAGGTTGTGTACCAACCTATACTACATATTTTCAATCGATTGCCGCGTGAAAAAATTTTCCGTGCAGTAAATCGTCGTTTCACGAAGAGATCAGTCGATTTACGTAATAAATATTAATATTTCCCTTCTAGACATTAGAATCGCGCCAAACTTTACGTGCATCTAAACTAGGTTAGTACCAACCTATCCTACATATTTTCAATCGATTGCCGCGTGAAAAATTTTCCGTGCAGTAATCGTCGTTTCACGAAGAGATCAGTCGATTTACGTATATAATGTTAATATTTTCTCCTTCTAGACATTAGAATCGCGCCAAATTTACGTGCATATAAACTAGGTTAGTACAACCTATCCGACATATTTCAATCGATTGCCGCGTGAAAAAATTTTCCGTGTAGTATATCGATTCACGAAATCATGCCTTAATTTCATATATAACTGTTAATATTTTCCCTTCTAGACATTAGAATCGCGCCCAACTTTACGTGCATCTAAACTAGGTTGGTACCAACCTATCCTACATATTTTCAAATCGATTGCCGCGTGAAAAAATTTTCCGTGTAGTAATATCGATTCACGAAATCATGCCTTAATTTCATATATAACTGTTAATAATTTTCCCTTCCAGACATTAGAATCGCGCCAAAACTTGCGTGCACTAAACTAGGTTGGTACAACCTATCCTACATATTTTCATCGATTGCCTCGTGAAAAAATTTCCGTGCAGTAAATCGTCGTTTCACGAAAGAATCAGTCGATTACGTAAAATGTAATATATTTCCCTTCTAGACATTAGAATCGCGCCAAACTTTACGTGCATCTAACTAGGTTAGTACCACACCTATCCGACATATTTTCAATCCATTGCCGTGTGAAAAAATTTTCCGTGTAGTATATCGTTTACGAATCATGCCTTAATTTCATATAACATGTTAATATTTTCCCTTCTAGACATTAGATCGCGCCAACTTTACGTGCATCTAAACTAGGTTAGTTACCAACCTATCCTACATATTTTCAATCGATTGCGCGTGAAAAAATTTTCCGTGCAGTAAATCGTCGTTTCACGAAGAGATCAGTCGATTTACGTATAAATGTTAATATTTTCCCTTCTAGACATTAGAATCTCGCCAACTTATCGTGCATCTAAACTAGGTTAGTACAACCTATCCTACATTTTTCATCGATTGCCGCGTGAAAAAAATTTCCGTGCAGTAAATCGTCGTTTCACGAAGAGATCAGTCGATTTACGTAAAAATGTTAATATTTTCCCTTCTAGACATTAGAATCGCGCCAAATTTTACGTGCATATTAACAATGGTAGTACCAACCTATCCGACATATTTTCAATCCATTGCCGCGTGAAAAATTTCCGTGTAGTAATCGTTTTCACGAATCATGCCTTATTTCATATATATACTGTTAATATTTTCCTTCTAGACATTAGAATGCGCCAAACTTTACGTGCATCTAAACTAGGTTTGTACCAACCTATCCTACATATTTTCAATCGATTGCCGCGTGAAAAAATGTTCCGTGCAGTACATCGCGTTCACGAAGAGATCAGTCGATTTACGTATAAATGTTAAATTTTCCCTTCTAGACATTAGAATCGCGCGCAAACTTTACGTGCATCTAAACTAGGTTAGTATCAACCTATCCGCATATTTTCAATCCATTGCCGCGTGAAAAAATTTTTCCGTGTAGTATAATCGATTCACGAAAACAATCGCTATATTTCAATATAACTGTTAATATTTTCCCTTCCAGACATTAGAATCGCGCCAAACTTTACGTGCAACTAAACTAGGTTGGTACCAACCTATCCTACATATTTTCAATCGATTGCCGCGTGAAAAAATGTTCGTGTAGTAATCGTCGTTTCTCGAAGAGATCAGTCGATTTACGTATAAATGTTAATATTTTCCCTTCTAGACATGTAGAATCGCGCCAAACCTTACGTGCATCTAAACCTAGGTTAGTACAACCTATCCGACATATTTTCAATCATTGCCGCGTGAAAAATTTTCCGTGTAGTAATCGATTCACGAAATCATGCCTTAATTTCATATATAACTGTTAATATTTTCCTTCCAGACATTAGAATCGCGCAAACTTTACGTGCAACTAACTAGGTGGTACCCAACCTATCCTACATATTTTCAATCGATTGCCGCGTGAAAAAATTTTCCCGTGTAGTAATCGTCGTTTCTCGAAGAGATTCAGTCGATTTACGTATAAATGTTAATATTTTCCCTTCTAGACATTAGAATCGCGCCAAACTTTACGTGCATCTAACTAGGTTAGTACCACCTATCCGACATATTTTCAATCCATTGCCGCGTGAAGAAAATTTTCCGTGTAAGTATATCGATTCACGAAATCATGCCTTAATTCATATATATAACTGATAATATTTCCTCTAGACATTAGAATCGCGCAAACTTTACGTGCAACTAAACAAGGTTGGTACCAACCTATCCTACATATTTCAATCGATGCCGCGGTGAAAAAATTTTCCGTGTAGTAAATCGTCGTTTCTCGAAGAGATCAGTCGATTTACGTCATAAATGTTAATATTTTTCCCTCTAAACATTAGAATCGCGCAAATTTTACGTGCATATAAACTAGGTTAGTACCAACCTATCCGACATATTTTCAACCATTGCCGCGGTGAAAAATTTTTCCGTGTAGTATAGTCGTTTCACGAAATCATGCCTAATTTCATATATAACTGTTAATATTTTTCCCTTCTAGGACATTAGAATCGCGCCAAACTTTACGTGCATCTAAACTAGGTTAGTACCAACCTATCCGACATATTTTCAATCCATTGCCGCGTGAAAAAATTTTCCGTGTAGTATATCGATTCACGAAATCATGCCTTAATTTCATATAATAACTGATATATTTCCTTCTAGACATTAGAATCGCGCCAAACTTTACGTGCAACTAAACAAGGTTGGTACCAACCTATCCTACATTATTTTCAATCGATTGCCGCGTGAAAAAATTTTCCGTGTAGTATATCGATTCACGAACATCATGCCTTAATTTCATATATAACTGTTAATATTTTCCCTTCTAGACATTAGAATCGCGCCAAACTTTACGTGCATCTAAACTAGGTTTGTCACCAACCTATCCGTACATATTTTCAATCGATTGCCGCGTGGAAAAAATTTTTCCGTGTAGTAAATCGTCGTTTCTCGAAGAGATCAAGTCGATTTACGTATAAATGTTAATATTTTCCCTTCACGACATTAGAATCGCGCCAACCTTACGTGCATCTAAACTAGGTTAGTACCAACCTATCCGACATATTTTCAATCCATTGCCCGCGTGAAAAATTTTCCGTGTAGCTATATCGATTCACGAAATCATGCCTTAATTTCATAATAAACTGATAATATTTTCCTTCTAGACATTAGAATCGCGCCAACTTTACGTGCAACTAAACAAGGTTGGTACCAACCTATCCTACATATTTTTCAATCGATTGCCGCGTGAAAAAATTTCCGTGTAAGTAAATCGTCGTTTCTCGAAGAGTCAGTCGAATTTACGTATAAATGTTAATATTTCCCTTTATGACATTAGAATCGCGCCAAATTTTACGTGCATATAAACTAGGTTAGTACAACCTATCCGACATATTTTCAACCATTGCCGCGTGAAAAATTTTCCGTGTAGTATATCGTTTCACGAAATCATGCCTTAATTTCATATATAACTGTTAATATTTTCCCTTCTAAGACATTAGAATCGCGCCAAACTTTAGTGCATCTAAACTAGGTTAGTACCAACCTATCCGAACATATTTTCAATCCATTGCCGCGTGAAAAATTTTCCGTGTAGTAAATCGATTCACGAAATCATGCCTTAATTTCATATATAACTGATAATATTTTCCCTTCTAGACATTAAGAATCGCGCCAAACTTTACGTGCAACTGAACAAGGTTGGTACCACACCTATCCTACATATTTTCAATCGATTGCCGCGTGAAAAAATTTCCGTTGTAGTATATCGATTCACGAAATCATGCCTTAATTTCATATATAACTGTTAATATTTTCCCTTCTAGACATTAGAATCGCGCCAAACTTTACGTGCATCTAAACTAAGGTTTGTACCACCTATCCTACATATTTTCAATCGATTGCCGCGTGAAAAATTTCCGTGCAGTAAATCGTGCGTTTCACGAAGAGATCAGTCGATTTACGTATAAATATTAATATTTCCTTCTAGACATTAGAATCGCGCCAAACTTTACGTGCATCTAAACAAGGTTAAGTACCAACCTATCCTACATATTTTCAATCGATTGCGCGTGAAAAAAATTTTCCGTGCAGTAATCGTCGTTTCACGAGAAGATCAGTCGATTTACGTATAAATGTTAATATTTCCCTTCTAGACATTAGAATCGCGCCAAATTTTAACGTGCATATAAACTAGGTTAGTACCACCTATCCGACATATTTTCAATCCATTGCCCGCGTGAAAGAATTTTCCGTGTAGTATATCGTTTTCACGAAATCATGCCTTAATTTCATATATAACTGTTAATATTTTCCTTCTAGATATTAGAATCGCGCCAAACTTTACGTGCAACTAAACTAGGTTGGTACCAACCTGTCCTACATATTTTCAATCGATTGCCGCGTGAAAAAATTTTCCGTGCAGTAAATCGTCGTTTCGCGAAAAGATCAGTCGATTTACGTATAAATGTTTAATATTTTCCCTTCTAGACATTAGAATCGCGTCAAACTTTACGTGCATCTAAACTAGGTTAGTACCAACCTATCGACATATTTTCAATCCATTGCCGCGTGAAAAAATTTTCCGTGTAGTATATCGATTCACGAAATCATGCCTTAATTTCATAATAACTGTTAGTAATTTCCCTTCCAGACATTAGAATGCGCGCAAACATTAAGTGCAACTAAACTAGGTTGGTACCAACCTATCCTACATATTTTCAATCGATTGCTGCGTGAAAAAATTTTCCGTGCAGTAAATCGTCGTTTTCGCGAAGGAGATCAGTCGATTTACGTATAAATGTTAATATTTTTCCCTTCTGACGACATTAGAATCGCGCCACAACTTTACGTGCATATAAACTAGGTTAGTAACCAACTATCACAACATATTTTCAATCATTGCCGCGTGAAAAATTTCCGTGTAGTATATCGATTCACGAAATCATGCCTTATTTCATATATAACTGTTAATATTTTCCTTCCAAACATTAGAATCGCGCCAAACTTTACGTGCATCTAAACTAGGTTAGTACCAACCTATCCGACATATTTTCAATCCATTGCCGCGTGAAAAATTTCCGTGTAGTATATCGATTCACGAATCATGCCTTAATTTCAAATATAACTGTTAATATTTTCCCTTCTAGACATTAGAATCGCGCCAAACTTTACGTGCATCTAAACTAGTTTGTACCAACCTAAATCTACATATTTTCAATCGATTGCCGCGTGAAAAAATTTTCCGTGCAGTAAATCGTCGTTTCACGAAGAGATCAGTCGATTTACGTATAAATGTTAATATTTTCCCTTCTAGACATTAGAATCGCGCCAAACTTTACGTGCATCTAAATAGTTAGTACCAACCTATCCGACATATTTTCAATCCATTGCCGCGTGAAAAATTTTCCGTGTAGTATATCGATTCACGAAATCATGCTTAATTTCATATAAACTGTTAATATTTCCCTTCTAGACATTAGAATCGCGCCAAACTTTAATGTGCATCTAAACTAGGTTTGTAACCAACCTATCCTACATATATTTCAATCGATTGCCACGTGAAAAAAAATTCCGTGTAGTAAATCGGTCGTTTCTCGAAGAGATCAGTCGATTTACGTATAAATGTTAATATTTTCCTTCTAGACATTAGAATCGCGCCAAATTTTACGTGCATATAAACAGGTTAGTACCAACCTATCCGACATATTTCAATCCATTTGCCGCGTGAAAAAATATTCCGTAGTATATATCGTTTCACGAAATCATGCCTTAATTTCATATATAACTGTTAATATTTTCCCTTCTAGACATTAGAATCGCGCCAAACTTTACGTGCATCTAAACTAGGTTGGTACCAACCTATCCTACATAATTTTCAATCGATTGCCGCGTGAAAAATTTCCGTGTAGTAAATCGTCCGTTCTCGAAGAGATCAGTCGATTTACGTATAAATGTTAATATTTTCCTTCTAGACATTAGAATCGCGCCAAAATTTTAACGTGCATATAAACTAGGTTAGTACCAACCTATCCGACATATTTTCAATCCATTGGCGCGTGAAAAGAATTTTCCGTGTAGTATATCGATTCACGAATCATGACTTAATTTCATATATAACTGTTAATATTTTCCCTTCTTAGACATTAGAATCGCGCCAAACTTTACGTGCATCAAACTAGGTTTGTACCAACCTATCCTACATATTTCAATCGATTTGCGCGTGAAAAAATTTCCGTGCAGTAAATCGTCGTTTCACGAAGAGATCAGTCGATTTACGTATAAATGTTAATATTTCCCCTTCTAGACATTTAGAATCCGCCAAACTTTACGTGCATCTAAACTAGGTTAGGTACCAACCTATCCTACATATTTTCAATCGATTGCCGCGTGCAAAATTTTCCGTGCAGTAAATCGTCGTTTCACGAGAGATCAGTCGATTTACGTATAAAGTTAATATTTTCCCTTCAGACATTAGAATCGCGCAAATTTTACGTGCAAATAAACTAGGTTAGTACCAACCATCCGACATATTTTCAATCCATTGGCGCGTGAAAAAATTTTCCGTTGTAGTATATCGATTCACGAAATCATGACTTAATTTCATATATAACTGTTATATTTTCCCTCTAGACATTGAATCTGCGCAAACTTTACGTGCATCTAAACTAGGTTTGTACCAACCTAATCTAAATATTTTCAATCGATTGCCGCGTGAAAACATTTTCCGTGCAGTAAATCGTCGTTTCACGAAGAGATCAGTCGATTTACGTATAAATGTTAATATTTTCCCTCTAGACATTAGAATCCGCGCCAAACTTTACGTGCATCTAAACTAGGTTTGTACAACCTATCTACATATTTTTCAATCGATTGCCGCGTGAAAAAATTTTCCGTTGCCAGTAAATCGTCGTTTCACGAAGAGATCAGTCGATTTACGTATAAATGTTAATATTTTCCCTTCTAGACATTAGAATCGCGCCAAACTTTACGTGCATCTAAACTAGGGTTAGTACCAACCTACCGACATATTTCAATCCATTGCCGCGTGAAAAAAATTTTCCGTGTAGTAATCGATTCACGAAATCATGGCTTAATTTCATATATAACTGTTAATATTTCCCTTCTAGACATTAGAATCGCGCCAAACTTTACGTGCATCTAAACTAGGTTTGTACAACCTATCCTACATATTTTCGATCGATTGCCGCGTGAAAAAATTTTCCGTGGCAGTAAATCGTTCGTTTCACGAAGAGATCAGTCGATTTACGTAATAAAAGTTAATATTTTCCCTTCTAGACATTAGAATCGCGCCAACTTTACGTGCATCTAACTAGGTTTGTACCAACCTATCCTACATATTTTCAATCGATTGCCGCGTGAAAAATTTTCCGTGCAGTATATCGTCGTTTCGCCAAGAGATCAGTCGATTTACGTATAAATGTTAATATTTCCCTTCTAGACATTAGAATCCCGCCAAACTTTACGTGCATCTAAACTAGGTTAGTACAACCTATCCGACATTTTTTCATCCATTGCCGCGTGAAAAATTTTCCGTTGTAGTATATCGATTCACGAAATCATGCCTTAATTTCATATAAACTGTTAATATTTTCACTTCCAGACATTAGAATCGCGCCAAACTTTACGTGCAACTAAACTAGGTTGGACTACAAACCTATCCTACATAATTTCGATCGATTGCCGCGTGAAAAAAATTTTCCGTGCAGTAAATCGTCGTTTCACGAAGAGATCAGTCGATTTACGTATAAATGTTAATATTTCCCTTCAGACATTAGAATCGCGCCAAACTTTACGTGCATCTAAACTAGGTTAGTACAACCTATCCGACATATTTCAATCATTGCCGCGTGAAAAAATTTTCCGGTAGTATATCGATTCACGAAATCATGCCTTAATTTCATATATAACTGTTATATTTTCCCTTCCAGACATTAGAATCGCGCCAAACTTTACGTGCAACTAAACTAGGTTGGTACCAACCTATCTACATATTTTCAATCGATGGCCGCGTGAAAAATTTTCCGTGTAGTAAATCGTCGTTTCTCGAAGAGATCAGTCGATTTACGTATAAATGTTAATATTTTCCCTTCTAGACATAGAATCGCCGCCAAATTTTACTGCATATAAACTAGGTTAGATACCAACCTATCGACATATTTTCAAACCCTTGCCGCGTGAAAAAATTTCCGTGTAGTATATGCGTTTCACGAAATCATGCCTTAATTTCATATATAACTGTTAATATTTTCCCTTCTAGACATTAGAATCGCGCCAAACTTTACGTGCATCTAAACTAGGTTTGTACCAACCTATCCTACATATTTTCAATCGATTGCCGCGTGAAAAATTTTCCGTGCAGTAAATCGTCGTTTCGCGAAGAGATCAGTCGATTTACGTATAAATGTTAATATTTTCCCTTCTAGACATTAGAATCGCGCCAAACTTTACGTGCATCTAAACTAGGTTAGTACCAACCTATCCGACATATTTTCAATCCATTGCCGCGTGAAAAAAATTTCCGTGTAGTATATCGTCACGAAATCATGCCTTAATTTCATATAAACTGTTAATATTTTCCCTCCAGACATTAGAATCGCGCCAAACTTTACGTGCAACCAAACTAGGTTGGTACCAACCTATCCTACATATTTTCAATCGATTGCCGCGTGAAAAAATTTTCCGTGCAGTAAATCGTCGTTTCGCGAAGAGATCAGTCGATTTAGGGGAAAGTGGGGTATTAGCGCGATGTTTTTTTTAATGGATGTAACTAAAGTTATCAATGAACTATTTTCCTTCAAATTTGGGACACTTACAGAATATAGCTTTGTTTTTATGTGTTTGATACAAATGTGCTGAAATAAAAGACAATTATTTGTTTTTTAATTTTTAAAAAATTGTGCAAACACGCTGTTACCCCAAAGGATTTGGGTAATAGCGTGAGGTTTCACGCTATTACCCATTTATTTAAAAATGATTTAAGTGAATAAATATGAAAGAAAAATTTATTGGGACGTAAATGACACCTTCAAACAATAGGTACACAAATATGATAGGACATATGCTTTGAAAACTAAATTTTACTCTACGAAAATAAAAATATGAATATCAGAACAAAAACTTAAACTTACTATAATCTAGTAATCCTCTATTATATACAAATTTCTATTTTGGGTACAAATAAAGGAACAAAGTGAACAGACATGTTAAAAAACGTAACTAAATCTAAAAAACAATTTTAGCGAACATCAAATCTATCAAATGAAATGCCAAACTCTAAAAATGAGTGCTGCGTTTTGTTGTTCCATGAAGCTTAGGACTCGGAAGTATCATTTAATCCGATCTAAGTGAACCATCGAATATATCAATCGCATTGGAGACACAAATGCGTTGGCCACCTTTGAACTCCTCCGAAAAATGATATTTCATACTCTCGATTTTGGTCTATTTCAGTTAATATCTTGCCTACGTAATACACCGGTTGTTTTAGTTTAGGAATTTCGAATTGCACCAAACATGGTCATGTTTTTTTGGCTCCTCTGTTAGTGATGGAAATTCCTGTAAAATAAATCAGAAAATGATTCTGTATCATCGTCACCGGATGATAAAATTGGTCATCGCTTTCTGAAGAAGACGTAAGATCTTCGCTCTGCTTCTTTTTACGATTTGTTATCGCCTTTTTCTGGCGTATTTCAGAAAAGACGTTTCTTATGTGAGAGTTTTTGCTTTATTAGATTGTTTATTTTCTTTAAATTAGCTTTTCTTTGCTTTTCTTCAAGAATTTCCTTCATCGGTGTAGCTGTTATTATTTCAGATGATTTCCTCTTGAGATTTCTTTTTTGAACGCCGTTTTTGCTTTGTGTTGGCATAGGTAAGATATCTTTGAGCTTAATGATTGATGACCCGGAATTTTCTTTCTCTGGAGTTCTATTATTAATATTTATTATACTATCAACACTTTTGGAACAAGTTGCCCTTTCTGGAAACTCGGATTGTGTTCCAGATTGCACATTATATGGGCCAGCGTTTTTGGTTGTAAAGCGTTTGAAGCAACAAAATCCTCTTCGTAAATATAGTAGGCTGAAATGGCCAGATCCAGCTGCCTTGAATCCATTTACACACTTTTCAATTGTTGCCAACCTTTTGGTATGCTTCGGCAAATAGTTCTGCTATTTCGGTATATAGTGATTCTTTTACCCGCATTTGATTTCATCCAATACGAGCACTGATAATAAAATTTATTTTTAACGGCCCAAAAAACACAAGGTCCAAGGGCTGGGTTCTATGGGAAGTATGCGGCGGTAAGGAAATCATGTCTACCCCATTTTCTTTGGCCATCTCATACGCCGCCAGTGATAAATGGCTTTCATGGTTGTCCAGTATCAAGCAAACTCGTCGGTCTTTGTTTGGCTTTGCGTGACTTATAAAATGAGCCAACCATTTAAAAAAGCGTCTGAGTTGCTCCAACCATTCCAGTCGCAGCACCTATGGTTCCAGGAGGAGCGTTCTTTAACAGTCTATCATTCATTAGTTTTCTGGGGTACAGTAACATTGGGGTATATAATTACCGCCGCATTCATACAACAAATTGCTGTTACCAAGTCACCTCGTTCAGCACTAGTGATTTTCCCTATTTGTTTTACTCCTTTTTGTGATATTATTCTTCCTGTCTATGCACCGTATGAAGCCGGTTTCATCTACATTGTAAATATCTGCCGGAGAGAACGTATGTTTTTCATAGAGCATATTTAGATTGTTAAAATATGTGTCAATGGCTGTTCTATTAAAATTTATTACTCGATTATGCTTGTTGCCTCGGGTGTTCTGAGAGACAAATTTCGGTGCCTCTTCATAAATCCATAGTAAAAATCAATCCCGGCTTTCTTTTCAGTTTTATTAAATGGGTGATTCAAGCCCAGTTTTTCTGCAAATTGAAAAATAATGGACCTAAATTCATTTACAGTGAGCCCATACAATCGCTTTGAAATTCAAGGCAATAATCTACAATTTCGAGCTCTTGTTTTTCACTAAATACTGCTGTCCTGCCAACTTTTTAGGCCTTCCTGGAACTCCTGCAGCATTGCGGCTTCTCTGCTTGACATGATCCTTAATTGTAGACCATGAAATCCCAAACATTTTGGATGCATCTGAAATTTCATACCTCCATTGACAGCATCTAATGAGTCTTGAAGGGCTTCCGTGGACCATTGGCTCTTATATTCTTTTTGGTATAATTTCGTACCATCTGAAAAAAATAGCTTTGTAAAGTAAGTGAACACCATGATACAATAAACTAAAGGTATGATATCTAGCCGTCTCAAAGTCGTCCGCTACGCGCATGACGTCATTGCGTGCGTGGTTTCTATTGAGATACATACGAAGAGGCATGCAAATATTATGTTTTAGCTATTTTCTCTATTTCACAGGAAAATGTGTGCCATGGTGAAGTAAAAATAATTACAAATTAATATTTATTAAATGAAATTAAAAAAACTCATTTAACATAATTTAATATAATGGTCAAAATAGTTGTATAGTTGTATTTTGAAAAAAATAATACATTATTACTTTCAACTAAAAAACGTTTATTGACAATACATTACAATACCAGTAAGTAGCAAAAAAAAAGGAAACTGCCTATTTGAAATGCGACTTTAGTTGTTGGAAGAAGTTATTTAAAGAGTATCATAATAATTTTTCATAAGTAATAATTTTTGTCATTTTTCTTTTTGGAAATTGTTAAATTTCGTAAATTTGATTGAGTGCCAGATTTTCTTATCTTTGGGAAATGTAAAAAACCTTAATATTTTATCGAAGTTTTTTGGCTTCGTTATCCACAATCCATCCGTACATAGCACACCTCATTATTAAAAGTTTCTTTATGAAAAAATAATAAAACACCTTTAACCAACCAGAACCACCAAACAAGGAAGTGACACCGAAACAGACTATAGAATAAACAAAATATATGTCAAATGTAAAGCACATATAATACAGGTCCAACGTTGTGTGAGCCAGCCACCGGCAACGAACGCTCGCAATGACGTCACAGGCTGCGCGATATCATACCTTTCGTTTATTGTACCATGAGTGAACACGTTTTCAGATGTGTCAAAAATGTTTATGATTTTTAACTGCCTAATTTAAATAAAAGTAAACCCTGGATATATCATGCTGTACCCAACACAAGCTGGGTAACAGCATGATCGCGCTATAACCCCAAGCAAATTCACGCTTTTGCCCCTTTAACCGACCTACAGAAACAAAACAAAAACTATGGTTAGGACTTTTTTATTTACTTTTTACGACAAGTAACTAAAAAAGACAAACTAAAATACGGTATTATTAAATAAAACTACATTTTACTTACATTTGTAACGAAGTTACCAGTCTTTGTTTTAGAGCATCTGAGTTCTAAGCATGTAAAAATACACAAAAAGTCGGATCGCCTCAAACGCACGTGTATCTCCCGGTAGATTACCACAGACTAAACGAAGGAATTCTATTACGCATCCGTTATGACCGACACAACACTGCCATCTATAGTATGTTCCTCAAAAACACTCATCGCTATTACCCGAATCGCGCTAATACCCCACTTTCCCCTACGTATAAATGTTAATATTTTCCCTTCTAGACATTAGAATCGCGCCAAACTTTACGTGCATCTAAACTAGGTTAGTACCAACCTATCCGACATATTTTCAATCCATTGCCGCCTGAAAAAATTTCCGCTGTAGTATATCGATTCACGAAACATGCCTTAATTTCATATATACAGTTAATATTTTCCTTCTAGACATTAGAATCGCGCCAAACTTTACGTGCATCTAAACTAGGTTTGTACCAACCTATCCTACATATTTTCAATCGATTGCCGCGTGAAAAAATTTTCCGTGCAGTAAATCGTCGTTTCACGAAGAGATCAGTCGATTTACGTATAAATGTTAATATTTTCCCTTCTAGACATTAGAATCGCGCCAAACTTTACGTGCATCTAAACTAGGTTAGTACCAACCTATCCGACATATTTTCAATCCATTGCCGCGTGAAAAAATTTTCCGTGTAGTATATCGATTCACGAAATCATGCCTTAATTTCATATATAACTGTTAATATTTTCCCTTCTAGACATTAGAATCGCGCCAAACTTTACGTGCATCTAAACTAGGTTTGTACCAACCTATCCTACATATTTTCAATCGATTGCCGCGTGAAAAAATTTTCCGTGCAGTAAATCGTCGTTTCGCGAAGAGATCAGTCGATTACGTATAAATGTTAATATTTTCCCTTCTAGACATTAGAATCGCGCCAAACTTACGTGCATTAAACTAGTTAGTACCAACCTATCCGACATATTTTCAATGCATTGCCGCGTGAAAAAATTTTCCGTGCAGTAAATCGTCGTTTCGCGAAGAGATCAGTCGATTTACGTATAAATGTAATATTTCCCTTCTAGACATAGAATCGCGCCAAACTTTACGTGCATCTAAACTAGGTTGGTACCACCCATCCTACATATTTTCAATCGATTGCGCGTGAAAGAATTTTCCGTGTAGTAAAACGTCGTTTCTCGAAGAGATCAGCGATTTACGTATAAATGTTAATATTTTCCCTTCTAGACATTAGAATCGCGCCAAATTTTACGTGCATAAAACTAGGTTAGTACCAACCTATCCGACATATTTTCAATCCATTGCCGCGTGAAAAAATTCCGTGTAGTATATCGTTTCACGAAATCATGCCTTAATTTCATATATAACTGTTAATATTTTCCCTTCTAGACATTAGAATCGCGCCAAACTTTACGTGCATCTAAACTAGGTTGGTACCAACCTATCCTACATATTTTCAATCGATTGCCGCGTGAAAAAATTTTCCGTGCAGTAAATCGTCGTTTCGCGAAGAGATCAGTCGATTTACGTATAAATGTTAATATTTTCCCTTCTAGACATTAGAATCGCGCCAAACTTTACGTGCATCTAAACTAGGTTAGTACCAACCTATCCGACATTATTTTCAATCCATTGCCGCGTGAAAAAATTTCCGTTGTAGTATATCGATTCACGAAATCATGGCCTTAATTCATATATAACTGTTAATTTTCCCTTCCAGACATTAGAATCGCGCCAAACTTTACGTGCAACTAAACTAGGTGGTTACCAACCTATCTACATATTTTCAATCGATTGCCGCGTAAAAAATTTCCGTGCAGTAAATCGTCGTTTCGCGAAGAGATCAGTCGATTTAGGGGAAAGTGGGTATTAGCGCGATGTTTTTTTTAATGGGATGTAACTAAGTTATCAATGAACTATTTTCCTTCAAATTTGGGACACTTACAGAATATAGCTTTGTTTTTTATGTGTTTGATACAAATGTGCTGAAATAAAGACAATTATTTTGTTTTTTAATTTTTTAAAAAATTGTGCAAACACGCTGTTACCCCAAAGGATTTGGTAATAGCGTGAGGTTTCACGCTATTACCCATTTATTTAAAAAATGATTTAAGTGAATAAATATGAAAGAAAATTTATTGGGACGTAAATGACACCTTCAAACAATAGGTAACAAAATATGATAGGACATATGCTTTGAAAACTAAATTTTACTCTACGAAAATAAAATATGAATATCAGAAACACAAACTTAAACTTACTATAATCTAGTAATCCTCTATTATATACCAAATTTCTATTTTGGGTACAAAGTAAGGAACAAAGTGAACAGAACATGTTAAAACAACGTAACCTAAATCTAAAAACAATTTTAGCGAACATCAAATCTATCAAATGAAATGCCAAACTCTAAAAATGAGTGCTGCCGTTTTGTTGTTCCATGAAGCTTAGACTCGGAAGTATCATTTTAATCCGATCTAAGTGAACCATCGATTATATCAATCGCATTTTGAGACACAAATGCGTGGCCACCTTTGAACTCCTCCGAAAAAATGATATTTCATACTCTCGATTTTGGTCTATTTCAGTTAATATCTTGCCTACGTAATACAGACGGTTGTTTTAGTTTAGGAATTTCGAATTGCACCAAACATGGTCATGTTTTTTTGGCTCCTCTGTTAGTGATGGAAATTCCTGTATAAATCAGAAAATGATTCTGTATCATCGTCACCGGATGATAAAATTGGGTCATCGCTTTCTGAAGAAGACGTAAGATCTTCGCTCTGCTTCTTTTTACGATTTGTTATCGCCTTTTCTTGGCGTATTTCAGAAAGACGTTTCTTATGTGAGAGTTTTTTGCTTTATTAGATTGTTATTTTTCTTTAAATTAGCTTTTCTTTGCTTTTCTTCAAGAATTTCTTCATGGGTGTAGCTGTTATTATTTCAGATGATTTCCTCTTGAGATTTCTTTTTGAACGCCGTTTTTCTTTGTGTTGGCATAGGTAAGATATCTTTGAGCTTAATGATTGATGACCCGGAATTTTCTTTCTCTGGAGTTCTTATTAATATTTATTATACTATCAACACTTTTGGAACAAGTTTGCCCTTTCTGGAACCTCGGATTGTGTTCCAGATTGCACATTATATGGCCAGCGTTTTTGGTTGTAAAGCGTTTGAAGCAACAAAATCCTCTTCCGTAAATATAGTAGGCTGAAATGGCCAGATCCCAGCTGCCTTGAATCCATTTACACACTTTTCAATTGTTGCAACCTTTTGTATGCTTCGGCAATAGTTCTGCTATTTCGTATATAGTGATTCTTTTACCCGCATTTGATTTCATCCAATACGAGCACTGATAATTAAAATTATTTTTTAACGGCCCAAAAACACAAGGTCCAAGGGCTGGGTTCTATGGGAAGTATGCGGCGTAAGGAAATCATGTCTACCCATTTTCTTTGGCCATCTCATACGCGCCAGTGATAAAATGGCTTTCATGGTTGTTCCAGTATCAAGCAAACTCGTCGGTCTTTGTTTGGCTTTGCGTGACTTATAAAATGAGCCAACCATTTAACAAAAGCAGTCTGAGTTGCTCCAACCATTTCCAGTCGCAGCACCTATGGTTCCAGGAGGAGCGTTCTTTAACAGTCTATCATTCATTAGTTTTCTGGGGTACAGTAACATTGGGGTATATAATTACCCGCCGCTTTCATACAACAAATTGCTGTTACCAAGTCACCTCGTTCAGCACTAGTGATTTTCCCTATTTGTTTTACTCCTTTTTGTGATATTATTCTTCCTGGTCTATGCACCGTATGAAGGCCGGTTTCATCTACATTGTAAATATCTGCCGGAGAGAACGTATGTTTTTCATAGAGCATATTTAGATTGTTAAAATATGTGTCAATGGCTGTTCTATTAAAACTTATTACTCGATTTATGCTTGTTGCCTCGGGTGTTCTGAGAGACAAATTTCGGTGCCTCTTCATAAATCCATAGTAAAAATCAATCCCGGCTTTCTTTTCAGTTTTATTAAATGGGTGATTCAAGCCCAGTTTTTCTGCAAATTGAAAAATAATGGACCTAAATTCATTTACAGTGAGCCCATAGATCGCTTTTGAAATTCAAGGCAATAATCTACAATTTCGAGCTCTTGTTTTTTCACTAAATACTGCTGTCCTGCCAACTTTTTAGGCCTTCCTGAACTCCTGCAGCATTGCGGCTTCTCTGCTTGACATGATCCTTAATTGTAGACCATGAAATCCCAAACATTTTGGATGCATCTGAAATTTCATACCTCCATTGACAGCATCTAATGAGTCTTGAAGGGCTTCCGTGGACCATTTGGCTCTTATATTCTTTTTGGGTATAATTTCGTACCATCTGAAAAAATAGCTTGTAAAGTAAGTGAAACACCATGATACAATAAACTAAAGGTATGATATCTAGCCGTCTCAAAGTCGTCCGCTACGCGCAAGTGACGTCATTGCGTGCGTGGTTTCTATTGAGATACATACGAAGAGGCATGCAATATTATGTTTTAGCTATTTTCTCTATTTCACAGGAAAATGTGTGCCATGGGTGAAGTAAAAAGTAATTACAAATTAATATTTATTAAATGAAATTAAAAAACTCATTTTAAACATAACTTTAATTATAAATGGGTCAAAATATTGTATAGTTGTATTTTGAAAAAAATAATACATTATTACTTTCAACTAAAAAACGTTTATTGACAATACATTACAATACCAGTAAGTAGCAAAAAAAAGGAAACTGCCTATTTGAAATGCGACTTTAGTTGTTGGAAGAATTATTTAAAAGATTTATCATAATAATTTTCATAAGTAATAATTTTTGTCATTTTTCTTTTTTTGGAAATTGTTAAATTCGTAAATTTTTGATGAGTGCCAGATTTTTCTTATCTTTGGGAAATGTAAAAAACCTTATATTTTATCGAAGTTTTTGGCTTCGTTATCCACAATTCCATCCGTACATAGCACACCTCATTATTAAAAGTTTCTTTATGAAAAATAATAAAAACACCTTTAACCAATACCAGAAACCACCAAACAAGGAAGTGACACCGAAACAGACTATAGAATAACATAAATATATGTCAAATTAAAGCACATATAATACAGGTCCAACGTTGTGTGAGCCAGCCACCGGCAACGAACGCTCGCAATGACGTCACAGGCTGCGCGATATCATACCTTTCGTTTATGTACCATGAGTGAACACGTTTTCAGATGTGTCAAAAAATGTTTATGATTTTTAACTGCCTAATTTATAATAAAAGTAAACCCTGGATATATCATGCTGTTACCAACACAAGCTGGGGTTAACAGCATGATCGCGCTATAACCCCAAGCAAATTCACGCTTTTGCCCCTTTAACCGACCTACAGACAACAAACAAAAACTATGGTTAGGACTTTTATTTACTTTTTACGACAAGTAACTAAAAAGACAAACTAAAATACTGGTATTATTAAATAAAACTACATTTACTTACATTTGTAACGAAGTTACCAGTCTTTGTTTAGAGCATTCTGAGTCTAAGCATGTAAAAATACACAAAAAGTCGGATCGCCTCAAACGCACGTGTATTTCCCGGTAGATTACCACAGACTAAACGAAGGAATTCTATTACGCATCCGTTATGACCGACCAACACTGCCATCTATAGTATGTTCCTCAAAAACACTCATCACGCTATTACCCGAATCGCGCTAATACCCCACTTTCCCCTACGTATAAATTTTATATTTTCCCTTCTAGACATTAGAATCGCGCCAAACTTTACGTGCATCTAAACTAGGTTAGTACCAACCTATCCGACATATTTCAATCCATTGCCGCCTGAAAAAATTTTCCGTGTAGTATATCGATTCACGAAATCATGCCTTAATTTCATATATAACTGTTAATATTTTCCCTTCTAGACATTAGAATCGCGCCAAACTTTACGTGCATCTAAACTAGGTTTGTACCAACCTATCCTACATATTTTCAATCGATTGCCGCGTGAAAAATTTTCCGTGCAGTAAATCGTCGTTTCACGAAGAGATCAGTCGATTTACGTATAAATGTTAATATTTTCCCTTCTAGACATTAGAATCGCGCCAAACTTTCCGTGCATCTAAACTAGGTTAGTACCAACCTATCCGACATATTTCAATCCATTGCCGCGTGAAAAAATTTTCCGTGTAGTATATCGATTCACGAAATCATGCCTTAATTTCATATATAACTGTTAATATTTTCCCTTCTAGACATTAGAATCGCGCCAAACTTTACGTGCATCTAAACTAGGTTTGTACCAACCTATCCTACATATTTTCAATCGATTGCCGCGTGAAAAAATTTTCCGTGCAGTAAATCGTCGTTTCGCGAAGAGATCAGTCGATTTACGTATAAATGTTAATATTTTCCCTTCTAGACATTAGAATCGCGCCAAACTTTACGTGCATCTAAACTAGGTTAGTACCAACCTATCCGACATATTTTCAATCCATTGCCGCGTGAAAAAATTTTCCGTGCAGTAAATCGTCGTTTCGCGAAGAGATCAGTCGATTTACGTATAAATGTTAATATTTTCCCTTCTAGACATTAGAATCGCGCCAAACTTTACGTGCATCTAAACTAGGTTGGTACCAACCTATCCTACATATTTTCATCGATTGCCGCGTGAAAGATTTTCCGTGTAGTTAAAACGTCGTTTCTCGAAGAGATCAGTCGATTTACGTATAAATGTTAATATTTTCCCTTCTAGACATTAGAATCGCGCCAAATTTTACGTGCATATAAACTAGGTTTAGTACCACCTATCTACATATTTCAATCCATTGGCGCGTGAAAAAATTTTCCGCTGTAGTATATCGATTCACGAAATCATGCCTTAATTTCATATATTAACTGTTAATATTTCCCTTCTAGACATTAGAATCGCGCCAAACTTTACGTGCCTCTAAACTAGTTTGTACCAACCTATCCTACATATTTTCAATCGATTGCCGCGTGAAAAATTTTCCGTGCAGTAAATCGTCGTTTCACGAAGAAGATCAGTCGCATTTACGTATAAATGTTAATATTTTCCCTTCTAGACATTAGAATCGCGCCAAACTTTACGTGCATCTAAACTAGTTTAGTACCAACCTATCCACATATTTCAATCCATTGCCGCGTGAAAAAATTTCCGTGTAGTATATCGATTCACGAAATCATGCCTTAATTTCATATATAACTGTCAATATTTTCCTTCTAGACATTAGAATCGCGCCAAACTTTACGTGCATCTAAACTAGGTTTGTACCAACCTATCCTACATATTTTCAATCGATTGCCGCGTGAAAAAATTTTCCGTGCAGTAAATCGTCGTTTTCACGAAGAGATCAGTCGATTTACGTATAAAAGTTAATATTTCCCTTCTAGAACATTAGAATCGCGGCCAAACTTTACGTGCATCTAAACTAGTTTGTACCAACCTATCCTACATATTTTCAATCGATTGCCGCGTGAAAAAATTTCCGTCAGTATATCGTCGTTCGCGAAGAGATCAGTCGATTACGTATAAATGTTAATATTTTCCCTTCTAGACATTAGAATCGCGCCAAACTTTACGTGCATCTAAAACTAGGTTTGTACCAACCTATCCGACATATTTTCAATCCATTGCCGCGTGAAAAAATTTTCCGTTTAGTATATCATTCACGAAATCATGCCTTAATTTCATATATACTGTTAATATTTTCCCTTCCAGACATTAGAATCGCGCCAAACTTTACGTGCAACTAAACTAGGTTGGTACCAACCTATCCTACATATTTTCAATCGATTGCCGCGTGAAAAAAATTTTCCGTGTAGTAAATCGTCGTTTCTCGAAGAGATCAGTCGATTTACGTATAAATGTTAATATTTTCCCTTCTAGACATTAGAATCGCGCCAAATTTTACGTGCATCTAAACTAGGTTAGTACCAACCATCCGACGTATTTTCAATCCATTGCCGCTGTGAAAAAATTTTCGTGTAGTATATCGATTCACGAAATCATGCCTTAATTTCTATATAACTGTTAATATTTTCCCTTCCAGACATTAGAATCGCGCGCCAAACTTTACGTGCAACTAAACTAGTTGGTACCAACCTATCCTACATATTTTCAATCGATTGCCGCGTGAAAAAAATTTTCCGTGCAGTAAATCGTCGTTTCGCGAAGAGATCAGTCGATTTACGTATAAATGTTAATATTTTCCCTTTAGACATTAGAATCGCGCCAAACTTTACGTGCATCTAAACTAGGTAGTACCAACCTATCCGACATATTTTCATCCATTGCCGCGTGAAAAAAATTTCCGTGTAGTATATCGATTCACGAAATCATGCCTTAATTTCATATATAACTGTAATATTTTCCCTCTAGACATTAGAATCGCGCCAAACTTTACGTGCATCTAAACTAGGTTGTACCAACCTATCCTACATATTTTCAATCGATTTCCGCGTGAAAAAATTTTCCGTGTAGTAAATCGTCGTTTCTCGAAGAGATCAGTCGATTTACGTATAAATGTTAATATTTCCTTCTAGACATTAGAATCGCGCCAAATTTTCTGCATATAAACTAGGTTATACCAACCTATCCGACATATTTTCAATCCATTGCCGCGTGAAAAAATTTTCCGTGTAGTATATCGTTTCACGAATCATGCCTTAATTTCATATATAACTGTTATATTTTCCCTTCTAGACATTAGAATCGCGCCAAACTTTACGTGCATCTAAACTAGGTTGGTACCAACCTATCCTACATATTTTCAATCGATTGCCGTGAAAAAATTTTCCGTGCAGTAAATCGTCGTTTCGCGAAGAGATCAGTCGATTTACGTATAAATGTTTAATATTTTCCTCTAGACATTAGAATCGCCGCCAAACTTTAGGTGCATCTAAACTAGATTTAGTACCAACCTATCGACGTATTTTCAATCCTTGCCGCGTGAAAAAATTTTCCGTGTAGTAGATATCGATTCACGAAATCATGCCTATTATTTCATATATAACTGTTAATATTTTCCCTTCCAGACATTAGAATCGCGCCAAACTTTTACGTGCAACTAAACTAGGTTGGTACCAACCTTCCTACATATTTTCAATCGATTGCCGCTGTAAAAATTTCCGTGCAGTAAATCGTCGTTTCGCGAAGAGAATCAGTCGATTTACGTATAAATGTTAAATATTTCCTTCTTAGACATTAGAAATCGCGCCAAACTTTACGTGCATCTAAACTAGGTTAGTACCAACCTATCCGACATATTTTCAATCCATTGCCGCGTGAAAAAATTTTCCGTTGTAGTATATCGATCACGAAATCATGCCTTAATTTCATATATAACTGTTAATATTTCCCTCCTTCTAGACATTAGAATCGCGCCAAACTTTACGTGCATCTAACTAGTTTGTACTAACCTATCCTACATATTTTCAATCGATTGCCGCGTGAAAAAATTTTCCGTGCAGTAAATCGTCGTTTCACGAAGAGATCAGTCGATTTACGTATAAATGTTAATATTTTCCCTCTAGACATTAGAATCGCGCCAAACTTTACGTGCATCTAAACTAGTTAGTTGACCAACCTATCCGACATATTTTCAATCCATTGCCGCGTGAAAAAATTTTCCGTGTAGTATATCGATTCACGAAATCATGCCTTAATTTCTTATATAACTGTTAATATTTTCCCTTCTAACATTAGAATCGCGCCAAACTTATGTGCATCTAAACTAGGTTTGTACGCAACTATCCTGACATATTTTCAATCGATTGCCACGTTGAAAAAAATTTCCGTGTAGTAGAATCGTCGTTTCTCGAAGAGATCAGTTCGATTTACGTTATAAATGTTAATTATTTTCCCTTCTAGACATTAGAATCGCGCCAAATTTTACGTGCATATAAACTAGGTTAGTACCAACCTATCGACATATTTTCAATCCATTGCCTGCGCTAAAAAATTTTCCGTGTAGTATATCGTTTCACGAAATCATGCCTTAATTTCATTTAAACTGTTAATATTTCCCTCTCAGACATTAGAATCGCGCCAAACTTTACGTGCATCTAAACTAGGTTGGTACCAACCTATCCTACATATTTTCAATCGATTGCCGCGTGAAAAAATTTTCCGTGTAGTAAATCGTCGTTTCTCGAAGAGATCAGTCGATTTACGTTATAAATGTTAATATTTTCCTTCTAGACATTAGAATCGCGCCAAATTTACGTGCATATAAACTAGTTTAGTACCAACCTATCCGACATATTTCAATCCATTGGCCGCGTGAAAAAATTTTCCGTGTAGTATATCGATTCACGAAATCATGCCTTAATTTCATATATAACTGTTAATATTTTCCCTTCTAGACATTAGAATCGCGCCAAACTTTACGTGCATCTAAACTAGTTTGTACCCAACCTATCCTACATATTTTCAATCGATGCCGCGTGAAAAAATTTCCGTGCAGTAAATCGTCGTTTCACGAAGAGATCAGTCGAATTTACGTATAAATGTTAATTTTCCCTTCTAGACATTGGAATCGCGCCAAAACTTTACGTGCATCTAAACTAGTTAGTACCCAACCTATCCGACATATTTTCAATCCATTGCCGCGTGAAAAAATTTTCCGTGTAGTATATCGATTCACGAAATCATGCCTTAATTTCATATATAACTGCTAATATTTTCCCTTCTAGACATTAGAATCGCGCCAAACTTTACGTGCATCTAAACTAGGTGGTACAACCTATCCTACATATTTTCAATCGATTGGCCGCGTGAAAAAATTTTCCGTGTAGAGTAAATCGTCGTTTTCTCGAAGAGATCAGTCGATTTACGTATAAATGTTAATATTTCCCTTCTAGACATTAGAATCGCGCCAAATTTTACGTGCATATAAACTAGGTTATACCAACCTATCCGACATATTTTCAATCCATTGGCGCGTGAAAAAATTTTCCGTGTAGTATATCGTTCACGAAATCATGCCTTAATTTCATATATAACTGTTAATATTTTCCCTTCTAGACATTAGAATCGCGCCAAACTTACGTGCATCTAAACTAGGTTAGTACCAACTATCCGACATATTTTCAATCCATTGCCGCGTGAAAAAATTTTCCGTGTAGTATATCGATTACGAAATCATGCCTTAATTTCATATATAACTGTTAATATTTTCCCTTCCAGACATTAGAATCGCCGCCCAAACTTACGTGCAACTAAACTAGGTTGGTACCAACCTATCCTACATATTTTCAATCGATTGCCGCGTGAAAAAATTTCCGTGCTAGTAAATCGTCGTTTCTCGAAGAGATCAGTCGATTTACGTATAAATGTTAATATTTTCCCTTCTAGACATTAGAATCGCGCCAAACTTTACGTGCATCTAAACTAGTTAGTACCAACTGATGCCGACATATTTTCAATCCATTGCCGCGTGAAAAAATTTTCCGGTTTAAGTATATCGATTCACGAAATCATGCCTTAATTTCATATATAACTGATAATATTTCCCTTCTAGACATTAGAATCGCGCCAAACGTTACGTGCAACTAAAACTGGTTGGTACCAACCTATCTTACATATTTTCAATCGATTGCCGCGTGAAAAATTTTGCGTGTGAGTAAATCGTCGGTTTCTCGAAGAGATTCAGTCGATTTACGTATAAATGTTAATATTTTCCCTTCTAGACATTAGAATCGCGCCAAATTTTACGTGCATATAAACTAGGTTAGTACCAACTATCCGACATATTTTCAATCCATTGCCGCGGTGGAAAAAATTTTCCGTGTAGTATATCGATTCACGAAATCATGCCTTAATTTCATATATAACTATAATATTTTCCTTCTAGACATTAGAATCCCGCCAAACGTTAGTGCAACTAAACTAGGTGGTACCAACCTATCTTACATATTTTCAATCGATTGCCGCGTGAAAAAATTTTCGGTGTAGTAAATCGTCTTTCTCGAAGAGATCAGTCGATTTACGTATAAATGTTAATATTTTCCCTTCTCGACATTAGAATCGCGCCAAATTTTACGGTGCATATAAACTAGGTTAGTTACCAACCTATCCGACATATTTCAATCCATTGCCGCGTGAAAAAATTTCCGATGTAGTAATATCGTTTCACGAAATCATGCCTTAATTTCATATATAACTGTTAATATTTTCCCTTCTAGACATTAGAATCGCTGCCAAACTTTACGTGCATCTAAACTAGGTTTGTACCAAACCTATCCTACATATTTTCAATCGATTGCCGCGTGAAAAAATTTTTCGTGCAGTAAATCGTCGTTTCACGAAGAGATCAGTCGATTTACGTATAAATGTTAATATTTTCCCTTCTAGACATTAGAATCGCGCCAAACTTTTACGTGCATCTAAACTAAGTTAGTACCAACCTATCCACATATTTTCAATCCATTGCCGCGGTGAAAAAATTTTCCGTGTAGTATATCGATTCACGAAATCATGCCTTAATTTCATATATAACTGTTAATATTTCCCTTCTAGAGATTAGAATCGCGTCCAAACTTTATGTGCATCTAAACTAGGTTGTACCAACCTATTCCTACATATTTTCAATCGATTGCCACGTGCAAAAAAATGTTCCCGGTTAGTAAATCGTCGTTTCTCGAGAGATCAGTCGATTTACGTATAAATGTTTAATATTTTCCCTTCTAGACATTAGAATCGCGCCAAATTTACGTGCATATAAACTAGGTTAGTACCAACCTATCGACATATTTTCAATCCATTGCCGCGTGAAAAAATTTTTCGTTGTATATATCGTTTCACGAAATCATGCCTTAATTTATATATAACTGTTAATATTTTCCCTTCTAGACATTAGAATCGCGCCCAAACTTTACGTGCATTAAACTAGGTTGGTACCAACCTATCCTACATATTTTCAATCGATTGCCGCGTGAAAAAATTTTCCGTTGTAGTAAATCGTCGTTTCTCGAAGAGATCAGTCGATTTACGTATAAATGTTAATATTTTCCCTTCTAAACATTAGAATCGCGCCAAATTTTACGTGCATATAAACTAGGTTAGTACCAACCTATCCGACATATTTTCAATCCATTGGCGCTGTGAAAAAATTTTCCGTGTAGTTATATCGATTCACGAAATCATGCCTTAATTTCATATATAACTGTTAATATTTTCCCTTCTAGACATTAGAATCGCGCCAAACTTTTACGTGCATCTTAAACTAGGTTTTACCAACCTATCCTACATATTTTCAATCGATTGCCGCGCGAAAAAAATTTCCGTGCAGAGTAAATCGTCGTTTCACGAAGAGATCAGTCGATTTACGTATAAATGTTAATATTTTCCCTTCTAGACATTAGAATCGCGCCAAACTTTACGTGCATCTAAACTAGTTTAGTACCACCTATCCGACATATTTTCAATCCATTGCCGCGTTGAAAAAAATTTTCTGTGTAGTAATATCGATTCACGAAATCATGCCTTAATTTCATATATAACTGTTAATATTTTCCCTTCTAGACATTAGAATCGCGCCAAACTTTACGTGCATCTAAAACTAGGTTTGTACCAACCTATCCTACATATTTTCAATTGATTGCCGCGTGAAAAAGATTTTCCGTGTAGTAAATCGTCGTTTCTCGAAGAGATCAGTCGATTTACGTATAAATGTTAATATTTCCCTTCTAGACATTAGAATCGCGCCAAACTTTACGTGCATCTAAACTAGGTTAGTACCAACCTATCCGACATATTTTCAATCCATTGCCGCGTGAAAAATTTTCCGTGTAGTATATCGATTCACGAAATCATCCCCGGATCACGAAATACGATCGACTTTATTCGACAAGTTCGAGGATCGAGTCGATTCACATACCGGGAAGTACTCACGATACTCGATCGAATTAATTTCGTTTAAGTTCGTTATCATCGTGTTTTGGAAACAAATGATCTACTTTACTGCGGAATTAGTCAAATGAAAGGTAGTGAATTTGAAGCAGTGAGCAACGACATCTTAGGTTTGTTCGCTGGTGTACACTGGCTACACCGAGTAGCGAGTGTAGAAAAAAAGCGTTCATTGGCTATGTAGTTACACGGGCGTTGTTCGTTGGAGTTCGTGTAGCCACACTCGTGCAGCCAGTGTATACACTTCTTACTCGCAGTCTGGAGCAGGAGTGAATAGTGGTATACACTGGCAATAGCGGCGCGAAAGCAAAATACGATTATACTTATTACAGTAGCGTAATAGCTGGTAGGCGTCCATAGTAAAAAACGAGGATAAAATGGGAGATCAGGGAAATGTTATAAATGCAAAATTTAAAAAAACGATGATGGTAGCGTTTAATTGTAGATAATTGTATATATATATATATATATATATATATATATATATATATATATATATATATATATATTGTCCTTTCGATAATACGACGTCCACACATTGTTGGGTGCATTGCATGTGGCGTCCACCGTCATATGACGTCCGTATATGGACGCCCACAAAACATTTCTATGCTAATGTGATGTACTGACTGCCTAGACCTTGTAAAACGATTTTTAGCTGACGTTATTTTGATGCCCCGATGAAATTTTGTGTATTAATTAGTTCGGCGAAATACTGTAGTGTGGCGCTGCGAATTTCGTAATATACCCCAAATATACAAATTATGACATCCTTCCGCGTATGCGACGTCCAATCTAAAATAATGTTTATAATATTTCGCGTATGGACGCCGGTAGCTCTGACAACATTGCATGCATAGTTATAGCCATTGATAGCGAGGGAGGGTGTTAGCGTCTTATTAATTTGCATCGGTATGGTTGTATTATGAGTTTTAAAAATGCTTAGTGTGTAGTATGTTATTCTAGCCATCCGCAGAACTCGCAGCTCGCTTCATCTCCTACATTATTTCCACAACATCGGATGTTACAGAAATATAATTGTACTACAAACATGTTTAATTCACTGTCTTCGATGCCCCAAAAGTAATAATAATTTAATCCCAAGGCCATTTCTCGAGTTGTAGAAAATGGAATTCACTCCCAGAACTATACAAAATAATAATAATAGTTTTCCTGTACAGTATTTTTTTTTTGATTTGTAAATTATGAATAAAAAGAAACAGTTTAGCTAATAAAAAAAATAAAAAGAAATAATATCTTTTCAATTCAGTCAAATCAATTTAGGCAATCCACTTAAGTTGTTAAAATTTATTTACCTATTTTATCTAGATACATTAATAACAATACATTAATTATTCGCTTTTTTCTTTTCGGTTGAAAATTCTTTGTTTAATAGCAAATTTCTATTTATTCCACACATCATTCAAACACAGTGATAAACCTGCAAAGAGTATTTTATTATTATTCTTAAATAATTGTGTTTAATTTTCATTCTAGTTTACATACAGATGTATTTTTTTCAAATTTGAATAACGTAAATAGTATCCAGAATAGATGCTTTGTTAGTTATTACAGCGATTTTGTATGAAAGGATTCTCGTACTACCCGTTATAGCAAAATATTAGACATTTTTGAGCATGTCTCTAGTCTTTATTTTCAAACACATTCATATTTCTTATAAAAAATAAATTATAATTTTTTAAGATATAAATGTTCCATTTCGTTAAAATTCGTGAACAATCGGTGGTGTGACCAGCAGTTCTGCTCTTATTAGTAATTCGTTTTCCTTAACATGCGCAGTGCTGGTTATACCTATGCGGGTTACAGGTTGTATTCTTTAGCTTTTTCACGTTTGCTGCATCTCGTGAGTGAAAGTGTCGCGGTACACAGGCAATGAAATTAACGTATGCGCATTGTGCAAACATCTGAAAAGCAACCGTCATCGAAATAATCCAATGCTATTACTTCAAAAATAACAGCCAGTATACCTTGTGTGAGGTGGAATATACGGAAAATTGACGCACAGTATCTTTCAGTGAATTTTACACTCATCATAACAAACGGGGAATAGTGTCATGGTAAAGTTTGTCCACGCAAACGAAAGTGTTGGGTGAAGTGTAATGAAATAAGAAATCAAAACGCATAGACTACAAAATTATCACAAGCCAAGCTGATACAGAAATAATGACTATTTAGGTTCGCAGTTCTATAACAGTCCAACAAGTTTCTGAACTATACAAAAAACTATGAATAGGTATTAAATATCTTAGTAGAATGTAAGCCGCAGTTTCTAGACAATCTCCTTTATAGCTTTAGTATTTTTTCCACCTTTTTATTTTATATTGAAATTATTATACTTTAAACTATTTTAAATATTATTGTCAGAAGACTGTATTCTTTACATCAGTATATGTTTAACTCATTTTCATACACATAGAACTGTTTCTAAATGTCATTATAGTTTCTAAGCAGGTATGTAAGTTTCTTTCATGCATTTTCTTGAGGTAATCTTTGTTTATAAATAAGATTTGAAAAATAAACAAATTCGAATAGATATCGCTGATGACAAAAATGTGTTATTAATGACAGAATTCAGAATAACGTTTTACAACAACAAGACATTTTGTTTTTGTACAAATTATTATGTAACAATTACAATTAAACTACACTTATGTTTTTGATGTACAAATTATCGCAAAATATCTAACCAACGTTATGACATTAGAAGATCTACATGAGTATGATCCGGGTTTACCTAAGGATCATATAAAACTTTTATATATAAAATTTGATTAAATGTCTACTATTAGTTATTAATTTCTTGACGACCTTAATAAATATGTTTGCATTATAAACATGTACAACAATCTTTATCCCATTACCCTCCCCAATTTTTTAAAAGTATTACATTTCGCATTGGATTGCTGCTTGTATTAGCACTAGAATATTAAGTATTGAAATATATTAACAATTGTAGGAAACTTTAGTTTTAGAGGTTGATAGCAGAGCAAGAGAAGGCGATTGTGGCAGATGTTTTTTTATCTGCATTGTTTAATTTAATATGAAAATAGATCTGTTTGTTTTGTTATTAAAGTAAATTTTAAAAGAAAAGAAGGTTATTTCTTACACAATATTACTACACACTTCTATAATATTACAGCAGTTTGTTTATTTAGAAAATCCACATTACAGCAGCTCGCGCAGCCAGAATGTTATACGCACCGTAACAAAACTAATGGGTTTCAGTTTCTTGCATTTTTTTGTGACAGTTATTTCAACGTTTATATAATCGTCTTTATGGTTACAACAGTTCTTTATAGATACCCTTTGTAAAGGTATTATTTTTTTTTATAATTTTTATTTATTTATTAAAAGTATTATAGCTGTACTAAAACACTCTAATATGCAAACAAATTAATAAGATCCCTTAAAATACTACATATTTATGATGTATTACCTAGAAGTTTTTATTACTCATTTCTTACTATATATTCGCCCAAAATTTAGGGTTGCCTATAACATTTGCTCGCGACTGACATCCTACGATAATATCGGGTCCATCAGACTAACAATTTGTCCTCGTCACGAATGCTATATACTAATTTGTATGAATTATCATTACAATAGTGTTGATATTTTTCTTTCACTTTATCCATGTGATAAATTGAAAATACAGAGTTTTATTCCATCTGGACAACAACAAAGAATCTGGAATTAATTTATAGATGTAAACTGTTTCCAAAAAAATTGCAACACCTTAAAAGAGTTATAAGGCTGAATTTCAAGAGTATTTCATAACTACTAGTTTTCAGTATAAATCATAGCAATTAGAAAAAAATACCAACAATTAGCAAAAATTTATCAATCAAAATGTTACATCTGAATGAGATGATCAATCGTATCTTATGGGATCTCATTCCAGGCATAATGTAAATGACGACGATAGTTCCTGCAAGGTGTTGCTGCTTATGGTAAACGCCTTATGTAGCAGCAACCTATCATATCCCACACACCTCGATCGGTTTAAATCCGGTGAGCGAGCAGGGGGTCTAGTACGTTTCAGCGCCGCCGATTCAGCGCCAGGACATTCAGCGCCGGACGTTTCAGCGCCGGACATTTCAGCGCCAGCCGATTCAGCGTCGCGTTATTGAACGGTTAAACTATGGATAACTTGATGATTCATTTTTATGGAGAATTTTTGTACCATGTTATTGTTGCAAACTACATATGTAACATTTTCCGAATTATTGTGAACCACTCCTTTTTCTGTCTATAAACATAGTCTTGATTAAGTAAAATAATGAGATCCTATGCAACTGAGTCTGTGAGCTTCGATGAATAGAAAATTGTTTTAAGGATAATATTTTTTTTCAGATTACATCTAAAGAAAAAACATAAATTAAATATCTTACTCAATAAGAGTTTATTTTATCTGTGGTTTTTCCTCGTCTAGATTCTAGACGTTTCGACCCCAGAACGTGTTAACGCCAGATGCAATACCAGTTGAATTTGATTTAAACATATGATGCAGAGATTTTTTTGAACATCAGGAGAGAGACACATCACAAGTCATCATATTTTTTTATGTTGGAAAGTGACTGTTTAAGTGATAATTTTCTTTTTTGCGAAACATCGTAAGGATGAATCAGCAATGTTACAAATCATATTTTTTTTAATATTGGAGCGGAGGGAAGGCAATTTTTTTTAAACATTCGAAGAGGATACATTAAAAATGTTTCAAATCATATTTTTTTTAACATTGGAAGAGGAAAAGGGAGCAGAGATATTTCTTTTAAGGATATTTTTTCTTGTTTTTTTAAACATCGGGAGAGATGCATTACAAGTGTTTCAAATCATATTTTATCTAACACCGGAAAGAGGGAATGGAGGGATGAGGAATTGTTCTTTTTTAATGATCTTTTTTTCTCTTTTCAGAACATCTGATAAAGATGCATAAGAAATGTTTTAGATCATATTTTTTCTAACATTGGAAAGAGGGAGGTGGAAGGGGTATATTAGCTTTTTTAAATGATAATTTTTCTTCTTTTTTCGAAACATCGAGAGATTAGGATGCATTAGAAATGTTTTGCATTATATTTTTTTAACATTGGAAGGAGGAGAGAGGTGTGAATTATTTTTTAAGATAATTTTAGAAACATCGGAGAGAGATGCATTAGAAATGTTTCAAAAGACTTTTTTAACACTGGAAGGGAGAGAGGAGGGAATGTTTTTTTAAATGGTATTTTTCTCTTCTTTTTTTGGAAACATAGAAGAGAAGACAGATCGGAAGGAAATGTTTCAATCATATATTATTTTTTTAACATTGAAGGGAAAGGGGGGATAGAATGTTTTATAATATATTTTTTCTCGTTTTAACCACGGAGAGGACGCATTAAAAAATGTTTTAAATCATTTTTTTATATTGGAAGAGGTGGAGGGAAGGGCATTAGTGTTTTTAATGACAATGTTTATGATTTGAAACTTTTTAACGCATCCTCTCTCTTCTTGATGTTCCGGAAAAAAAGAAAAAAAAAATTATAAAAACGAATACCCTTCCCCTCCACCCTTTCTAATATTAAAAAAAATTGTTTAAAACTTTTTTAATGCGTTTCTCCCGTTTTTAAAAGAGAAAAAATCATTAAAAAACATTCTACCCCCTCCCTTTCCTTCTTCCAATGTTAAAAAAATATATTATTTGAAATATTTCTGATCTGTCTTCTCTATGTTTGAAAAAAAGAAAAAAAAAATACAATTAGAAAAACATTCCCCTCTCCTCTCGCCCCGTGTTAAAAAAAAATTTTGGAACATTTCCAATCCATCCTCTCTCTCGATGTTTCGAAAAAAATTGTATTAAAAAAAATAATTTCCCCCTCTTCCCTCCTTCCAATGTTAGAAAAAAATATGATTTAAACGTTTCTAATGCATCCTCTCTCTCGATGTTTCGAAAAAAAAAGAAGAAAAACTATCATTAAAAAAAGCTAATATACTCCCCCCTTCCCTCCTTCCAATGTTAGAAAAAATATGATTTCAAACATTTCTTATGCATCCTTTATCCAATATTTAAAAAAATAAGAAAAAAATCATTAAAAAGAACAATTGCCCCCAAAAATATCATTTAAATAATCATTACCTTCCCCTGTCCACCCCATCCAATGTTTAAAAAATGATATTTCGACAAAAGAAAAATCATTTAAAAAAATCATTCCCTCTCTCCTCTTATTCTTCCAATGTTAAAAAAAATCAAACGTTTTAGATATCTGTGTATCATACGTTCAAATCAAATTCAGCTGCACTGCATATGCGTCAAAACGTTCCGGCTTCGAAACGGCCGCATCGAAACATCCCATGCAACCAAATATACGTCGTACAAAAATTCTTCATATGAATGAATATTTAAGTTAAGATCATTAAGTTATGAATCATGAAGTTATTATAGTTAACCATTCAATAATGCGGCGCTGATTGGCCGGCGCTGAAATGTCCCGGCGCTGAATCGGCCGGCGCGGAAATGTCCTGGCGCTGAATCGGCGGCGCTGAAACGGCGGCGATGAAACGGCGCGCTGAAACGTCCCATTCCGTGAGCAGCCAGGGAAGAATTTCAACTTCCTCTACGTTTATGAATTCTGACAGGGTTGGGCAATAATGATTATCACGATTTTTTGGCACGTATTTTCATTTTTATGCCTATACAAAATCTAATGTGATCAATTTTATTCTATTTCAGTAAAGAGTAATATAGTAATAAGTTTTATAATTTTGATATTGTAGTTTATATATATATAGATATTTCTAATTCGGAGATATTAGCCGCTCCCCATAACTTTATTATATATGTAACCCCATACCAAAAAGTCAGAAGGGTTTAAGTCTGGAGTTCTGGCCGGCCACTTTACTGCCCCACTTCGTCCACTCCATAGGCTGGGAAAAATTATTCGATAATTTCTGACCTCTAAACCAGAGTGTGGAAGAGCTCTGTTTGTTGAAACCGAGGTTATTGTAATTGAGATAAATAGCTTGTAATGTCGGAACTACGTTTTGGTCAATAAATACGTTCTCCATTGGTAACGTGCCATAGATGATTCAATAATATTAGCATTGATAATCCCTGCTAAACATCAACTTTCTAAGGACGTTGAGAGTGAGCTTCTATTAGCCATTTAGGGTTTTCCTGAGCCTAATATCGACAATTATTTCTGTAGTTAACATATTCATTTAACATAATTTCGTGGCTTCGTCAGAAAAACAAAATGTTGTTTCAGAAATCCGAATTTGTTTGGAACGCATCCTCATGATTTCACAAAATCGCAGTCTCTCTATCGAAATCATCTGCCCTTATTCTTAGACTAATGCACTTTTTATGGATGTAATTCTCTTTTAAGCACTTTACGAACAAATCGTTCTGAATATTATAGTCACGTTGTAGATCATTGCACGATGTCCGGGGTCGTTCTTCACCCCCAGCAAAATATTTAATGCAGCATCACCACCAGTAGCAGTTTTTTGGTCTTCCCGTCTTAGACTTTTCCTTTGCGGTCGGATGTGTATTTAGATGCGTATTTTCAATAAATTTGGAAAGTGTTGCGTAATAGCAGTTCGGTTAGAATAGACGTTATTGAATAATATGCATACTTCTTGCTTGCGTAAATTTTCGATCACCATATCTTATTATGACAAAAATATTAAATTTGCTCTTTTTTGTTAAGTGAACCATTTTTAACACACTAAAACTTAAAAACTAACTCACAAGAAATTTTCAACAGCGACGCTATTGTCAAAAAAATAACAACTATAAGCAATCAAAAATATCGGCAAGGCAGAGGCACAAGTAACAAACAATTTCGTGTGACTATTACATTTAGTATCTTGAAATATATTGTGTGACCCCTAATAAAATGTAACTATTTGCACGTAGAAAAATTTCTGATCTGAAAATAGTATAAAACGTATACATAATTATTCAAAAAAACAAAAACAAAAGAACTTTTATTTGAGAAAACAGATTAAAATAAGAATTAAATAAATAATGGCTTAATCAATAAATTTTGCTGGAGATGCGCCTTGTAGTGTAGGCTCATGTATTTGGATGGGTACATTTAGAATATTAAGAAATAACCAAGCGTTTAGTAAAATCATAAATCAAATGGGGCTGTAAAAAATAAGATAGATATGGCAACATGGCGGAGTTCATTCTAACGGTATTTATGAAAGTAAGTATATTCGTGGTTGCTATAAAGCGGTTAAAACATACCGCTGCATACCATGGACGTCACATGAGCGACATACTGAAAGGACGTCACATTAATTTCATAATGGGAATAAACTATGAACGCGATAGAAAAATATAGAAGTGTACAGCGTTATATGTGGACAACCCTTATTACAATCCAATCGTCAAACTTCATATATATTGCGCTATCAGGTGGATGCAATAAACGCGGTTCGGTGAAAAGACGTCATAATGATAGAGAGGATGTATATATATATATATATATTATATATATATATATATATATGGTAATTAGCAGTAAACTGCAGAAAAATGTTATCACACAAATACCACTATGGACAAGACACGTTGTTTCGCTTTTCCAAAGTTCTCAGTGCCCCTCGGTTGGTAACTGTGTGTAAACGCCAACGCGTATATATACTTAGATAGTGGAAAATGTATTGAATGAGAGTATTAAGTTATTAAACTCTTAATATTGCGAAGATTTTGCTAATTTAGTCAATTTAGACCTACTGCTAATTACCCATTATTAAGTGCGCAACAGCGCAAATTTAGTGGCTTAAAAGTCAACCTACATTAATCAGTTCGAATGAAACAAAATTGTAGGTCTAAATTGACTAAATTAGCAAAATCTTCGCAATATATAAGAGTTTAATAACTTAATACTCTCATTCAATACATTTTCCACTATCTAAGTATATATACGCGTTGGCGTTTACACACAGTTACCACCGAGGGGCACTGAGGAGCTTTGGAAAAGCGAAACACGTGTCTGTCCATAGTGGTAATTTGTGTGATACATTTTTCTGCAGTTTACTGCTAATTACCAATTATTAAGTGCGCAACAGCGCAAATTTAGTGGCTTAAAAGTCAACCTACATTAATCAGTTTCGAATGAAACAAAATTGTAGGTCTAAATTGACTAAATTAGCAAAATCTTCGCAAATATTAAGAGTTTAATAACTTTAATACTCTCATTCAATACATTTTCCACTATATATATATATATATATTGTTATGGAGCGATTAGTTGATATTCTACTATTATTTAAAAAAGGAATGTCACTATTTACTTAAGTATATTTTAAAACTTATTAGATATAATAAAAAAAGGATATAATATGTAGCAGCAGACAGCTAGATGATGTCCAGGTGATGTAGGTAATCTCTGCATTTGCAGGTCCTTCGAGGCATTTTCCTTTAGAATTTCCCTTCAGGAAGCGAGATGATCAGCAGTGATACACCTACACATCGAAAATGAATATTAGAATTTGAATAGTATAATTTTACAATAGATTTTGACAAATCAAATTTGGATCCACCTTTAATTCGAGTGAACAGTTTTATTTCTTGTACAGAGTATTTATTTCTGTAAATTTTTGTTTAATAATGTTTTTATTAGCATTGGCAGTCCAATTGCTTTGATATGTCAACAGACAGACATGGAATTGCTGGAAATTGGATTCTGTAACAATCTTTTGGGGGCATAGTAATGAATTTTAGATTGTTAATTTTATATAGTAATAAGCGTTTAAAAATTTCAAATGTATTTTTCTAATAATTCAGAGACTCATACCTTTGTTATATAAAAAGTGTAAGTGATTCCAGATTTGTAATTTTATTTATTTTCACATCGTTGAAGATCTGACAATCCTGTCGATCACATGGCCATTCTCATATGAAACAAATGGAGGCTTCTCATTTTGGTTATATTAACGGACTCTCACAAAAAGACAGTTGGACTCCTTGCTTGGAGACAATCGCTTTCAATTCAGTTAAAAACATTTTCAATTCGAACCATTCAATAATCGAACCTTGTTCGAGGCAGACAGATTTCCGTTTGTTCTCGGTGAAATTTAACGGTTATTTCGATAAAATCCAATTTTATCCCAAATTACAACCTAAAAATAATGGTTAATTGTTAAACAAAGTTTTTCACATAATTTTATTCCAAATTACACACGATTTTTGGGTAATTTTCTTCAACGACGATTTTTCCGAGTAATGTTCCTGTTCTGAGCGACCATCCTCTCTGATCTGAAGTACCTATCTTCGATGTACCCGAACCAGAGCTCATATCCGACTTGAACAGTCCTGACCGCCGATGATCGCAGAGTTCGGTCCTGTAAAAAGGTACTCCACGTCAAATCTACCTAAAAAAAATAAACGTATTATTTCAATTCTAATCAAAATTCAATTATACTTATAAGAAATCTTATTTTAATCCTTTGTGAAAAATTTGAGGTTAGAAATCGTTTGTAACATAGCTAAGCGGTCTCCAGTTACTTTGGGGAAATTTGTGTAATTAGGTTTATATGTATTTGTTATGTTTTACGTTACGAACCAATATCCAGTGATTTACCATCAAGGTTGGCTACTCTGTTTCACACGTTTATTCAAATCTAATATAACTCCATTTGAACGGTCAGAAAACGCGGGATTTTTTAAATTTATTTCAAACGTATTTAAGTAAGAAACTATGAATTTGAATTGCAGAAGTTGGAATTACTTAATGAAACTTAGTGTTATTAATTAAAGGGACTCACGGACTCACCTGAGATTATTATCCATAGATTTATGTCTGATATTAAACAAGTCACATTTTGAATTTGATTTAAGTAAATAAAACCACTTTTATCCACTATTAATGTTTTATTAATTTACTTAATAGTTAAAAGCTATTGAAGCATAACATTATCATGCCGATGAGAGCATTTAAACTGGTCTTTAACATTGAATTTGAGGGAGCGAACAATTGACAACATCATCCCCCACATCTCTATGCGTACTGAGTTAAAAATAAGAAAGTAACGAGCTATTCAATATTTTTTTTATTCAATTAATGTATTTCTTTTAAATTTATTTTTTAATCCGGGCTGTATGCTACGGTCGTAAGCGTAACAATATATATATAATTATAATATAATATATTACATCCCGCTAACTATTTGCTTCCTTTCATAACGCGGTCGTAGTGCGTCCCAGGAAGGAGTATAGTTAGAAGCATTTTAGTGACGTATATTGAACCGCGGGAAAAAATGGATAACGCCGATCACTTTTTTATCGCTGTAGCTTTAAAATGAAATTATACGATTTTTATTCTACGCACTTTTTGCTTCCTTACATTTGCCTATCTATTTTGCGTCCACTGCGTATATTTTCAGACAAATTGCTAACTATTTTGCGTCCGATGTATATTTTTTTGTATAAACTTGTAAGTATAATGCGTCCGCCCGTTGCCACATGTTGGTCGAAATAAACGTATATAGGAAGCAATATAGCATATTTAAGATAGGATCAATATAAAATTGTATTTTTGTGTTCTTTCGTGATGGACGCAAATTAGTCGAAATAAAGTATATATCGCCAGTCGAGAACACTGTATGAAGCTTGGTCTAATTTGATAGCTAACTGAATTGAAAATCAGGTTAGCACCGTTTTTTAATGCTTGAAATTATTTTGTATGTGTAAGCTGATAGAAACATAATGTGAGTGGTAAAAAAATAAAGTCTTATTTGGTACTAATTATTATGGTTTTAAAGCACATTTTATGCTATATCTGGGAAAAATATATGGTACGAACTAAATACCTCGAACTGATTTTCAAACTCTTACAAGCATCATTTCAGTACTCAGAGGGTTTTGAAACCAACAAAGGGTAGTGTGTAAAGAAAAACCTAAAGGTTGATCCTGTGAAAATTACACTAGTTTCCTTCACGAAAAAAAGAAAGCTGGTGACCTAAAGCCACCAACTCTTCATAATGAAAAGATGCAATTCAGTCAAGAATCAAATCCTTAGGAGTGGTTCTTGACTCGAAACTAACTTGGAATCAACACTGACCACATGACAAATAAATGTAATAGCTAATGGATAATGATAACCCTTGCTGGGTATCACTGGTGTAATTACAGCAGAGGACCGCCTCTTTGGAGACCATTGTGGGCCTCCCCCGTTGGAGCTTTATGTGAGAGCGGAGGCAATGAATGTGATCTTAGACTGAAAGCCAACAACAGCAACAACCTGTGACATCCAACTTCAGGGTGGGAGGCACATTTATACTACGGGCACGATGCTCGACGGGCCTTGCTGCAAAATGCCCACGGATAGCATGGCACCTGAAATTATCTTCACTGAAAAGGTGAAAATCTCCATACCGAACAGAGACCAGGCACGCAGTGAGAGCACTGCTAATGATAGTTGTTGATGTTCACGGACGGATCTAAATCCAGCCAGGGCACAGGAGCCGGTATTTGTGGCCCAGTCCTAATCAAAGGATATCCATAAGCCTGAGGAAACATACAACAGTCTTCCAGGCAGAGGTATTCGCCCTTGCAACCTGTGCAGAAATGATTGCAAAAGGGGCTACATGAGAGGAAAATAATATAATGACTGACAGCCAGGCTGTCATTAAGGCATTCTTGAACCACATAACTAGGGCAAAACTAGTTCGGACTGCAAACAATCCCTCAATGCACTGGCACGAGACTAAACGGTGTCTCTGATTTGGGTGTCGGAACATGAGGATGTAAATGGCAATGTAATAGCCGACGAACTAGCCGATGGAGGCTCTAAGAGACACTTCATGGTTCAGAGCCGTATGTGGAATTACTAAGAATTCCGCAAAAAGGGAGATCTGGACCTGGTTAGATAAAGAAAGTACAAAGAAATGGAGGTCGACTGAAGTCAACTATATACCAAAGCCCTGATAGGGAATGGGGATGTTAGTTTCTCTGTTAACCTACTCAGGTGCAGTAAGAAAGAAGTTAAAACCATTACTGGGCGGTAGCTGGACACTGTCTCCTGCAAAACATCTATACAACACAGCCGGGTAAGCGAACCGTGGTGTAGAGATACGAACTACAGGAGGAAACGAGTTTACATGTAATCTGCATATGTGAGGAACTGAAGGTACTCAGGCAGAAATATTTCGGAGAGATCTATTGGAGCCCTTCGAGGTTCTCAAGTTTCCACTGGGCAAGATACTGGGCTTTATAGAGAACACCAAGCTGCTCGAGTAGAAATAAGAGAATTAATAGGGATGGTACAATGAGCACCTAGCTCAAGTGCCCGGACAGTAAGTGCCCACCCTAACTTTAATGAATGAATGAAAGCCCTTAGAACATTCGGAAAACATCAAGATTGACATCTTGTAAGCCTTTTGTTAACCTATGGATCCCTGATTTGGTGGACAAAGACCACGCAGAGGAAGACGATTATTAAACTCGCAAAGAGACGAAGATTAGCTTGCTTGTGCATCACTGCAGCTGCATAAATCTACTATGGAAACCATGTCAAATCTACTCTCTTTATTTACATTAATGGGGCGGCAAGAATGGAAACTCCTAGGAATGTCAGAATAACATAACACAACCGTATTTTTTAAATGGGCAGTGATACAATGACTCTCAAAATCTCCTTCGACAAACCCTTCAAGATTATCGTGAACGGGGATGGTTGGACAGCAAAACCCAAAACTGGTATGCAAAGCTGATCAGTATCCTATCCGACAATCGAACCGCTCTAAAGCAGTATTCTATTAAGTAACCTCAAAACTAACTTGGAACTGCTTGGTAAATCTTGAACTACTGACTAAACACAATACAGTTACTTTGGTGTGAATACCAGGGCATAAGGACATAGCATGCAACGAACTTGCGAATGTTAACAAGGACTCTTCCATAAAATTCATTGGATCTGACCCAGCTGTCGAGATAACCAATACTGCGATACGTAATGCAGTAACTGAGTGGACCGAAAAGAAACACCAGGCTCACTGGAACAGTATGAGGACAAACACAACAAAGGGATGATGAGGCAACCATCCAGGCATTTAGCAACCGAATACAGCTTAGAACGGTACCGAATCGATGAACATGGTACGGCTGCCTAAGATAGTATCCACATAGAATAAGCGTCTTTAAAGATGGACCTGTATGTAGACTATGCAACAAGGAGAAGAAGGTAGCCCACCACGTTGTTTTTGAATGCGTTTCATTCGAACGGCAGAGACTACCATTGCGGGAAGCAATCAACTTGAAGGTTAATCTGCCGGAAAAAATACCACACAGGCTGCGAAGCCTAGTTAAGGCAATTAACACCTCTTTATGTAAAGAAATACACTACTCGTATCTAAGGAATAATACAATGCAGTGTTAAAGGATAGGAAGATGATCTATATTCAGTGCTCAAATCAATCCGATTTTGAAACCAAAACCAGTTTTCAAAACCAAATCCATTTTTGAAATCAGAAGACAGGTATTTATAACTTAATTAACTTAAAAAAATACACACGGTTTTTTTACCTTAAGTTGTAAAACCGTTTTTTTTTTTTTACTGAAAATCGATTAACCGGTTTTGATATCTGGTGTTTTTTGCAACACTAATATCTACCGTTCTTAAAATTTATCAGTATACAAAAAAATCTGCTTAACGAAAATTGCACATTCATATCAAGATATCATAATATTTGCATTTGAAATTATTTAGTATATGTGTGTGTTGTCCAGTACATTAACATTTGGCTATAATAACGATGTTGTATACGCCATAGGTCCAGAAAGATATTATAATAATAAATTTTAATGATTAGATAATTAATTAAGGATTTTTTATTTTATAAAAAATATAAAATCGAATCGTTTGGCAATTATGTAGACTTTACATGAAACCAGTCACAAATTTCCACCGAACCAACTTCTTCAATTAACTACAAATGACTACAGAAATAAAAAATTAAAATCAATAAAATTTTGTATCCGCTGTATTAGGTACATACTCATACATTAACAGTAATCTTCCCCTATTGTTTGTTTTAACGTGTTAAATTACATCTTGATATAGAGCCGGAACATATATTTTCAAGAAATTTCATGCATCTCATATTTTTCTTATTGTGAAACTGGCATTTTCGGCACTATATATCACAACAACTTTTAAAAGCAGTGCAAATGGAAACATTATGATTATAGACCCAGCATAACGTACGGAGCAGTAGTATGGTGACCAAAATTGTAGTAAACGGAGGCGGTCAAAACGCCAAGTGGCGTACAAAGGCTAGCGTCTTTAAGTGGCACGGGTGCATGAGATCGATCCCCACCACTGCAATGGAAGTCATTCTAAATCTGCCACCGCTATATATTACATACAAGGAAATAGTATATAGCATACTCAAGCAACAATAAGTAAATTGCACAGCGTTGACTACAAAAAAACTATTGAATAAACTTAAGGAGGCACTCTTTGTGGGGATGCCATGCGATGCCATGTTTCAAAATATCAGATTATAATACCAGATAAGAGGGACCGAAAAGGCACTCCGCTGAGAGCGGACTCGAAACGGTATACAGACGCCTCTGGAAACAGGCTACGGCATAGGAGCTGGAATATATGTAAAGAAGCCTAGAGAGGCTCTTACGGTAAGCTTCAGCAGAGATACAACGGTGTAGTTAGGCTGAGGTTGCTGCAATTCATCATTGTGTCAGAGAAATCGAACCACCCTACACTTAAGGCGTTTGTTACGTAAGTGCTGAGTCTAAGGTAATTTGGGACTGTGTAAGCGCCCTAAATCAGTGGGTACCCGATCTGCATCAGCATAGGTTCCCAACCACTCGAAAATGAGGAAAATAAGAGAGCGGATGATCTTTCCAGGCGAGGCTTGTTAAGGTCCTTCGTCAGAGTTGGTCCTTCTTTTGGCATTACCAAATCGCAAATTTATTTATTTATAACCAACATGATAAACCTACAGGGTCTCATATACCCCGTCGGTCTATTTCAAACTTCAAAGTCGTTTATAAGTAATGCATTTCATCGTGCAGCAGTGCCATGTCCTTATCGTCGATCAAGCATGAAAGATGTTAGTGGGTAGATTGCGTTGGAAGTATGCTCGTAACAGCGATAACATTTGAGAAGATGAGAACTACTTTCTTGATGTGTCAAAGTAATTGTAACGGCAGGTACAGCACTTGTCAATATGACGTTTATAAGTATGTGGCAACTGTGCGACACAGAATATACATAAACAGCATATTAAAAATTAACAATTGAGATATGTATAAGCAATAACAAATGTCGTCTCATCTAAAACTACAGACTAAAAGCTAGGAACTAGACGCATGATGAGTCCAGAGAATAGTGGCAAAAGTGGCCAGGACAGAGACAGGCAAAAAAATTTCTAAAGGAATAAAGGCGTGAATTTGCTAGAGACCTACTGAGTAAAGACAGGAAGATGTCAAGATGTCAAAATGGTAGTAGGTCTGCTGACTGGTCATTTCAAACTAAACAGGCATATGTACAACATTGGCCTGGCAGATGATGCTATTTGCAGATTTTGTCAGGAGGAGGAAACAACACCAGTTCATGTACTGTGCTAATGCGACGACCTGGCGAGGACAAGGTTTCTAGTCATGGGCGTGGAGAACCCCACAGCTAACAAATACACAAAAGAGGCGCTCTCAAGGATAGTAGACCTAATTAAGACGGTAAAATTAGAGTGTGTCTCCTAGGAAAAAAGGTGACCACATAGATCTGAAAAGATTGCAGTGAAACCTATCCATCCACCATCTTAACCCTAACCCAACTTAATCTATGTGTCGGTTGAGGTCGATGAAAGAAAACATTTAATAACTGTTTAATTGATATATCGACAAATGTTTGCTATTTGTTTTCGATATATCAATTAAACAGGTAAAAAAGTGTGTGCTTTAATGAAGAAGCATCCTCAGACTTTAGTACCATCCTAGAAATCAGATACCTAAGCTGAATGCAAGTTTTTGAATATTTGAACTGAAAATCTATTTTAAATGTTGATTTCCCCACTTATTGGATAAGCAAGACTATGACATGTTTTATTTTGGTGGAGGCGCCAGGTACCATACTTCAATCTTTGCAGTTCTTCCGTGCTATTACTTATGATATACCATACTGTAATCAATTGAGAAAATTGTAAAGAAAGAATAGTCGATTTCACTTTCCCGTGTGGCAAAGTCTTCTCAGATTAAAGTTGTTTCTTTGATTCTAATTGATTTATTAGGTGGTCTATACATAGTCGATACTTTAGTACAATAGTGAAATCTATCATATGATATCCATTTTCTAGAATTTGTTTACTATAACTGAAAGATAGTTGTTGTGGCAAACTGGATTTTGTACTTGTTTTGGGGAATATCCTTGGCTTATTGAACTAAAATAAAGTAATGGGAGAAACCTAACTGAAAAATTATGTAGAGGTATCAAAAAAAAAAAAGAAATGCTGGAAGAGAAACTGTAGTATAAGTTAAATAATTATAAATTTCTGGTAAATATTACATTTGTAAAGAAAACATCTATAAAAAAATCAAAGTCACGGGCACCCTCTTACTAACTGACACTTTTCAAATGCTTCACAATGTATTCATTAGTCAAAGGAAAGAAACACTTCTAACATTTTTTTTTAAATTGTGCCATACATATGCCTACTGATTTACAATCACTAACCTCATCGGTTCTTCTATATGTGTGCGACGTTGCCAAGTAGAAGGAAGCAAAATAATGCGCGGTATGTAATAAAAAATACGCATGAGTATATTATTTGGCTCTATCGGCATTTCTGTGAACTAAATTATACGTGAATTTTACATATGGCGCACTATTTTGCTTCCACCTATTTTCCATCTTAAGTACTAAACGGGTTGGAATAAAAATATGAGAAAAAAACCTGGCAATGGTGGTGCATGACCAACGGGCTTGTACGGATAATTTTTTTTTTCTTCGCGGTTTACTCGATTAATAAGGCCGAAACTATTTTGCGTCCGGTATACGGACGCAAAATAGTCGCGGACGCAAAATGTAATGTAAAATGGCAATGCATGGACGCAAAATAGTGCGTGGGATAAATATATATATATATATATATATATATATATAATATATATATATATATATTATATATATATATATATATATATATATATATCAATTAATGGGCAAGAAAATAACATTAATAACCATAAAATATTCTTGTGAGTGCGGGGGAACAAATTGTAGATGGCTGTGGTAATACTATCCATTTATATTTATATTTAATTGTAATACATCATTTACGCCCTACGCGCATGTGCATGAACACGAAAATCCGTTCGATCGTTCATTGGTACTTGCACCAGATATTGTACACTGACGTACGCCAACTTACACTCGCTACTCTGGTGACGTAACTTTACAACTACACCATGAAATCAGTGTAACACCAGCGAACAAACCTCTTGACGTTTATTCCGCAATGTTGATTACTTTGACAAATTCTTATTATTTTTTTTTTTATTACTACGTGATTACCACTCCTTGCTTATTGTCAGAGAGAAGTTAATTATTTTTTTTTTGTATCACTTTATTAAATTAAATATAGTTGTTATAGATAGTAGTAAATAGTGCAGCAATATATTTGTTATTAAGTTTAAATAATTCAAGAAATTTATTATCTGGGTAACAAAATGGATTTTGTCTTTCCCTCAGAGCTTTCCTTTCCCTTTGGAATCGTAAATTCTGCAGAGACCTACGTCGCTGAAGGATACGCTCCTAAAAAATGGCAGCATTTTGTTTGCTATACCATGTTTATATAATTAATAATTTCAAAATTTGTTTTAATAACATTATCTGGTAATAACTGTTGAATGTGTTGAGTTATCTCGAAATATTTAATTTGTACCTGATTATACGAACAAAGGCGTTGGACTTTTTACCTGCAGTCTTTACCGATCACTTTATATACATAATACATCTGAATAATGAATTAGAAAGAGAGGGAGAGTTACAAATGTCTCGATCTCATGTACCGCCATTACAACTCGATAGCTCCCTGGCAATCGAGTGTTACGAATCGAGTGAATTCGTGAAATCGAGTATCGTGAATGAGATTTTTAGGTATTCGATTAAACATGGCGAATTCGAATCGAGTATCGAGTTTCGTGATCCCGGGGCATGTCTTAATTTCATATATAACTGTTAATATTTTCCCTTCTAGACATTAGAATCGCGCCAAACTTTACGTGCATCTAAACTAGGTTAGTACCAACCTATCCGACATATTTTCAATCCATTGCCGCGTGAAAAAATTTTCCGTGTAGTATATCGATTCACGAAATCATGCCTTAATTTCATATATAACTGTTAATATTTTCCCTTCCAGACATTAGAATCGCGCCAAACTTTACGTGCAACTAAACTAGGTTGGTACCAACCTATCCTACATATTTTCAATCGATTGCCGCGTGAAAAAATTTTCCGTGCAGTAATCGTCGTTTCGCGAAGAGATCAGTCGATTTACGTATAAATGTTAATATTTCCCTTCTAGACATTAGAATCGCGCCAAACTTTACGTGCATCTAAACTAGGTTAGTACCAACCTATCCGACATATTTTCAATCCATTGCCGCGTGAAAAAATTTTCCGTGTAGTATATCGATTCACGAAATCATGCCTTAATTTCATATATAACTGTTAATATTTTCCCTTCTAGACATTAGAATCGCGCCAAACTTTACGTGCATCTAAACTAGGTTTGTACCAACCTATCCTACATATTTTCAATCGATTGCCGCGTGAAAAAATTTTCCGTGCAGTAAATCGTCGTTTCACGAAGAGATCAGTCGATTTACGTATAAATGTTAATATTTTCCTTCTAGACATTAGAATCGCGCCAAACTTTACGTGCATCTAAACTAGGTTAGTACCAACCTATCCGACATATTTTCAATCCATTGCCGCGTGAAAAAATTTTCCGTGTAGTATATCGATTCACGAAATCATGCCTTAATTTCATATATAACTGTTAATATTTTCCCTTCTAGACATTAGAATCGCGCCAAACTTTACGTGCAACTAAACTAGGTTGGTACCAACCTATCCTACATATTTTCAATCGATTGCCGCGTGAAAAAATTTTCCGTGTAGTAAATCGTCGTTTCTCGAAGAGATCAGTCGATTTACGTATAAATGTTAATATTTTCCCTTCTAGACATTAGAATCGCGCCAAACTTTACGTGCATCTAAACTAGGTTAGTACCAACCTATCCGACATATTTTCAATCCATTGCCGCGTGAAAAAATTTTCCGTGTAGTATATCGATTCACGAAATCATGCCTTAATTTCATATATAACTGATAATATTTTCCCTTCTAGACATTAGAATCGCGCCAAACTTTACGTGCAACTAAACTAGGTTGGTACCAACCTATCCTACATATTTTCAATCGATTGCCGCGTGAAAAAATTTTCCGTGTAGTAAATCGTCGTTTCTCGAAGAGATCAGTCGATTTACGTATAAATGTTAATATTTTCCCTTCTAGACATTAGAATCGCGCCAAATTTTACGTGCATATAAACTAGGTTAGTACCAACCTATCCGACATATTTTTCAATCCATTGCCGCGTGAAAAATTTTCCGTGTAGTATATCGATTCACGAAATCATGCCTTAATTTCATATATAACTGTTAATATTTTCCCTTCTAGACATTAGAATCGCGCCAAACTTTACGTGCATCTAAACTAGGTTTGTACCAACCTATCCTACATATTTTCAATCGATTGCCGCGTGAAAAAATTTTCCGTGCAGTAAATCGTCGTTTCACGAAGAGATCAGTCGATTTACGTATAAATGTTAATATTTTCCCTTCTAGACATTAGAATCGCGCCAAACTTTACGTGCATCTAAACTAGGTTAGTACCAACCTATCCGACATATTTTCAATCCATTGCCGCGTGAAAAAAATTTTCCGTGTAGTATATCGATTCACGAAATCATGCCTTAATTTCATATATAACTGTTAATATTTTCCCTTCCAGACATTAGAATCGCGCCAAACTTTACGTGCAACTAAACTAGGTTGGTACCAACCTATCCTACATATTTTCAATCGATTGCCGCGTGAAAAAATTTTCCGTGCAGTAAATCGTCGTTTCACGAAGAGATCAGTCGATTTACGTATAAATGTTAATATTTTCCCTTCTAGACATTAGAATCGCGCCAAACTTTACGTGCATCTAAACTAGGTTAGTACCAACCTATCCGACATATTTTCAATCCATTGCCGCGTGAAAAAATTTTCCGTGTAGTATATCGATTCACGAAATCATGCCTTAATTTCATATATAACTGTTAATATTTTCCCTTCTAGACATTAGAATCGCGCCAAACTTTACGTGCAATCTAAACTAGGTTGTACCAACCTATCCTACATATTTCAATCGATTGCCGCGTGAAAAAATTTCCGTGCAGTAAATCGTCGTTTCGCGAAGAGATCAGTCGATTTACGTATAGATGTTAATATTTTCCTTCTAAACATTAGAATCGCGCCAAACTTTACGTGCATCTAAACTAGGTTAGTACCAACCTATCCGACATATTTTCAATCCATTGCCGCGTGAAAAAATTTTCCGTGTAGTATATCGATTCACGAAATCATGCCTTAATTTCATATATAACTGTTAATATTTTCCCTTCCAGACATTAGAATCGCGCCAAACTTTACGTGCAACTAAACTAGGTTGGTACCAACCTATCCTACATATTTTCAATCGATTGCCGCGTGAAAAAATTTTCCGTGCAGTAAATCGTCGTTTCGCGAAGAGATCAGTCGATTTACGTATAAATGTTAATATCTTCCCTTCTAGACATTAGAATCGCGCCAAACTTTACGTGCATCTAAACTAGGTTAGTACCAACCTATCCGACATATTTTCAATCCATTGCCGCGTGAAAAAATTTCCGTGTAGTATATCGATTCACGAAATCATGCCTTAATTTCATATATAACTGTTAATATTTTCCCTTCTAGACATTAGAATCGCGCCAAACTTTACGTGCATCTAAACTAGGTTTGTACCAACCTATCCTACATATTTTCAATCGATTGCCGCGTGAAAAAATTTTCCGTGCAGTAAATCGTCGTTTCACGAAGAGATCAGTCGATTTACGTATAAATGTTAATATTTTCTTTTCTGACATTAGAATCGCGCCAAACTTTACGTGCATCTAAACTAGGTTAGTACCAACCTATCCGACATATTTTCAATCCATTGCCGCGTGAAAAAAATTTCCGTGTAGTATATCGATTCACGAAATCATGCCTTAATTTCATATATAACTGTTAATATTTTCCCTTCTAGACATTAGAATCGCGCCAAACTTTACGTGCAACTAAACTAGGTTGGTACCAACCTATCCTACATATTTTCAATCGATTGCCGCGTGAAAAAATTTTCCGTGTAGTAAATCGTCGTTTCTCGAAGAGATCAGTCGATTTACGTATAAATGTTAATATTTTCCCTTCTAGACATTAGAATCGCGCCAAACTTTACGTGCATCTAAACTAGGTTAGTACCAACCTATCCGACATATTTTCAATCCATTGCCGCGTGAAAAAATTTTCCCTGTAGTATATCGATTCACGAAATCATGCCTTAATTTCATATATAACTGATAATATTTTCCCTTCTAGACATTAGAATCGCGCCAAACTTTACGTGCAACTAAACTAGGTTGGTACCAACCTATCCTACATATTTTCAATCGATTGCCGCGTGAAAAAATTTTCCGTGTAGTAAATCGTCGTTTCTCGAAGAGATCAGTCGATTTACGTATAAATGTTAATATTTTCCCTTCTAGACATTAGAATCGCGCCAAATTTTACGTGCATATAAACTAGGTTAGTACCAACCTATCCGACATATTTTCAATCCATTGCCGCGTGAAAAAATTTTCCGTGTAGTATATCGATTCACGAAATCATGCCTTAATTTCATATATAACTGTTAATATTTTCCCTTCTAGACATTAGAATCGCGCCAAACTTTACGTGCATCTAAACTAGGTTTGTACCAACCTATCCTACATATTTTCAATCGATTGCCGCGTGAAAAAATTTTCCGTGCAGTAAATCGTCGTTTCACGAAGAGATCAGTCGATTTACGTATAAATGTTAATATTTCCCTTCTAGACATTAGAATCGCGCCAAACTTTACGTGCATCTAAACTAGGTTAGTACCAAACCTATCCGACATATTTTCAATCCATTGCCGCGTGAAAAAATTTTCCATGTAGTATATCGATTCACGAAATCATGCCTTAATTTCATATATAACTGTTAATATTTTCCCTTCCAGACATTAGAATCGCGCCAAACTTTACGTGCAACTAAACTAGGTTGGTACCAACCTATCCTACATATTTTCAATCGATTGCCGCGTGAAAAAATTTCCGTGTAGTAAATCGTCGTTTCTCGAAAAGATCAGTCGATTACGTATAAATGTTAATATTTTCCCTTCTAGACATTAGAATCGCGCCAAACTTTACGTGCATCTAAACTAGGTTAGTACCAACCTATCCGACATATTTTCAATCCATTGCCGCGTGAAAAAATTTTCCGTGTAGTATATCGATTCACGAAATCATGCCTTAATTTCATATATAACTGTTAATATTTTCCCTTCTAGACATTAGAATCGCGCCAAACTTTACGTGCATCTAAACTAGGTTAGTACCAACCTATCCGACATATTTTCAATCCATTGCCGCGTGAAAAAATTTTTCCGTGTAGTATATCGATTCACGAAATCATGCCTTAATTTCATATATAACTGTTAATATTTTCCCTTCCAGACATTAGAATCGCGCCAAACTTTACGTGCAACTAAACTAGGTTGGTACCAACCTATCCTACATATTTTCAATCGATTGCCGCGTGAAAAAATTTTCCGTGTAGTAAATCGTCGTTTCTCGAAGAGATCAGTCGATTTACGTATAAATGTTAATATTTTCCCTTCTAGACATTAGAATCGCGCCAAACTTTACGTGCATCTAAACTAGGTTAGTACCAACCTATCCGACATATTTTCAATCCATTGCCGCGTGAAAAAATTTCCGTGTAGTATATCGATTCACGAAATCATGCCTTAATTTCATATATAACTGTTAATATTTTCCCTTCCAGACATTAGAATCGCGCCAAACTTTACGTGCAACTAAACTAGGTTGGTACCAACCTATCCTACATATTTTCAATCGATTGCCGCGTGAAAAAATTTTCCGTGTAGTAAATCGTCGTTTCTCGAAGAGATCAGTCGATTTACGTATAAATGTTAATATTTTCCCTTCTAGGCATTAGAATCGCGCCAAATTTTACGTGCATATAAACTAGGTTAGTACCAACCTATCCGACATATTTTCAATCCATTGCCGCGTGAAAAAATTTTCCGTGTAGTATATCGTTTCACGAAATCATGTCTTAATTTCATATATAACTGTTAATATTTTCCCTTCTAGACATTAGAATCGCGCCAAACTTTACGTGCATCTAAACTAGGTTGGTACCAACCTATCCTACATATTTTCAATCGATTGCCGCGTGAAAAAATTTTCCGTGTAGTAAATCGTCGTTTCTCGGAGAGATCAGTCGATTTACGTATAAATGTTAATATTTTCCCTTCTAGACATTAGAATCGCGCCAAATTTTTACGTGCATATATACTAGGTTAGTACCAACTATCCGACATATTTCAATCCATTGCCGCGTGAAAAAATTTTCCGTGTAGTATATCGTTTCACGAAATCATGCCTTAATTTCATATATAACTGTTAATATTTTCCCTTCTAGACATTAGAATCGCGCCAAACTTTACGTGCATCTAAACTAAGGTTTGTACCAACCATCCTACATATTTTCAATCGATTGCCGCGTGAAAAAATTTTCCGTGCAGTAAATCGTCGTTTCGCGAAGAGATCAGTCGATTTACGTATAAATGTTAATATTTTCCCTTCTAGACATTAGAATCGCGCCAAACTTTACGTGCATCTAAACTAGTTAGTACCAACCTATCCGACATATTTTCAATCCATTGCCGCGTGAAAAATTTTCCGTGTAGTATATCGATTCACGAAATCATGCCTTAATTTCATATATAAACTGTTAATATTTTCCCTCCAGACATTAGAATCGCGCCAAACTTTACGTGCAACTAAACTAGGTTGGTACCACCTATCCTACATATTTTCAATCGATTGCCGCGTGAAAAAATTTTCCGTGCAGTAAATCGTCGTTTCGCGAAGAGATCAGTCGATTTACGTATAAATGTTAATATTTTCCCTTCTAGACATTAGAATCGCGCCAAACTTTACGTGCATCTAAACTAGGTTAGTACCAACCTATCCGACATATTTTCAATCCATTGCTGCGTGAAAAAAATTTCCGTGTAGTATATCGATTCACGAAATCATGCCTTAATTTCATATATAACTGTTAATATTTTCCCTTCTAGACATTAGAATCGCGCCAAACTTTACGTGCATCTAAACTAGGTTTGTACCAACCTATCCTACATATTTTCAATCGATTGCCGCGTGAAAAAATTTTCCGTGCAGTAAATCGTCGTTTCACGAAGAGATCAGTCGATTTACGTATAACTGTTAATATTTTCCCTTCTAGACATTAGAATCGCGCCAAACTTTACGTGCATCTAAACTAGGTTGGTACCAACCTATCCGACATATTTTCAATCCATTGCCGCGTGAAAAAATTTCCGTGTAGTATATCGATTCACGAAATCATGCCTTAATTTCATATATAACTGTTAATATTTTCCCTTCTAGACATTAGAATCGCGCCAAACTTTACGTGCATCTAAACTAGGTTAGTACCAACCTATCCGACATATTTTCAATCTATTGCCGCGTGAAAAAATTTTCCTTGTAGTATATCGATTCACGAAATCATGCCTTAATTTCATATATAACTGTTAATATTTTCCCTTCCAGACATTAGAATCGCGCCAAACTTTACGTGCAACTAAACTAGGTTGGTACCAACCTATCCGACATATTTTCAATCCATTGCCGCGTGAAAAAATTTTCCGTGTAGTATATCGATTCACGAAATCATGCCTTAATTTCATATATAACTGTTAATATTTTCCCTCTAGACATTAGAATCGCGCCAAACTTTACGTGCATCTAAACTAGGTTGGTTTGTACCAACCTATCCTACATATTTTCAATCGATTGCCGCGTGAAAAAATTTTCCGTGCAGTAAAATCGTCGTTTCACGAAAGAGATCAGTCGATTTACGTATAAAGTTAATATTTCCCCTCTAGACATAGAATCGCGCCAAACTTTACGTGCATACTAAATCTAGGTTAGTACCAAACCTACCCGACATAATTTCAAATCCATTGCCAGGCGTGAAAAAAATTTTCCATGTAGTAATTCGATTCACGAAATCATGCCTTAATTTCATATATAACTGTTAATATTTTCCCTTCCGAGACATTAGAATCCCGCGCCAAACTTTTACGTGCAAACTAAACGGTTGGTAACCAACCTATCCGACATATTTTCAAATCGATTGCCGCGTGAAAAAATTTTCCGTGTAGTAAATCGTCGTTTCTCGAAAAATCAGTCGATTTACGTATAAATGTTAATATTTTCCCTTCTAGACATTAGAATCCGAGCGCCAAACTTTACGTGCATGCTAAACTAGGTTAGTACCAACCTATCCGACATATTTTCAAATCATTGCCGCGTGCAAAAAATTTATCCGTGTAGTATATCGATTCACGAAATCATGCCTTAAATTTCATATATAACTGTTAATATTTTCACCTTCTAGACATTGAATCGCGCCAAACTTTACGTGCATCTAAACTAAGTTAGTACCAACCTATCCGACATGATTTTTCAATCCATTGCCGCGTGAAAAAATTTCCGTGTAGTATAATCACATTCACGAAATCATGCCTTAATCATATATAACTGTTAATATTTTCCCTTCCAGACATTAGAATCGCGCCAAACTTACGTGCAACTAAACTAGGTTGGTACCAACCTATCCCACCATATTTTCAATCGATTGCCGCGTGAAAAATTTTCCGTGTAGTAAATCGTCGTTTCTCACCGAAGAATCAGTCGATTTACGTATAAATGTTAATATTTTCCCTTCACGACATTAGAATCGCGCCAAACTTTACGCTGCATCTAAACTAGGTAGTACCAACCATCCGACATATTCAAAGCCATTGCCGCGTGAAAAAATTTCCGTGTAGTATAATCATCACAAATCATGCCTTAATTTCATATATAACTGTTATATATTTCCCTCCAGACAATAGAATCGCGCCAAACTTTACGTGCAACTAACTAGTAGGTACAACCTATCCTACATAATTTTCAATCGATTGCCCGCGTGAAAAAAGTCTTCCGTGTGAGTAAATCGTCGTTTCTCGAAGAGATCAGTCGATTTACAGTATAAATGTTAATATTTCCCTTCTAGGCATTAGAATCGCGCCAAATTTTACGTGCATAATAAAACTAGGTAGTAACCAACCTATCCGACATATTTTCAATCCATTGCCGCCGTGAAAAAATTTTCCGTTAGTAGATATCGTTTCACGAAATCATGTCTTAATTCATATATAACTGTTAATATTTCCCTTCTAGACATTAGAATCGCGCCAACAACTTTACGTGCATCTAAACTAGGTTGGTACCAACCATTCCTACATATTTTCAATCGATTGCGCGCGAAAAAAAATTTCCCCTGTAGTAAATCGTCGTTTCTCGGAGAGATCAGTCCAATTTACGTATAAAGGCTAATATTTTACCTCTAGAACATTAGAATCGCGCCAAATTTCTACGTGCATATATACTAGGTTAGTACCAACCTATCCGACATATTTTCAATCCATTGCCGCGTGAAAAAATTTTCCGTGTTAGTATATCGGTTCACGAAATCATGCCTTAATTTCATATATACACTGTTATATATTTCCCCTCTAGACATTAGAATCCGCGCCAAACTTTACGTGCATCTAAATAGGTTTGTACCAACCTATCCTACATATTTTCAATCGATTGCGCGTGAAAAAAATTTTCCGTCAGTAAATCGTCCGTTTCGCGAAGAGATCCAGTCGATTTACGTATAAATGTTAATATTTTCCCTTTCTAGACATTAGAATCGCGCCAAACTTTACCGTCATCTAAACTAGGTTAGTACAACCTATCCGACATATTTTCAATCCATTGCCGCGTGAAAAATTTTCCGTGTAATATAATCGATTCACGAAATCATGCCTTAAATTTCATATATAACTGTTAATATTTCCCTTCAGAACATTAGAATCGCGCCAAACTTTACGTGCAACTAAACTAGGTTGGTACCAACCTATCCTACATATTTTCAATCGATGCGCGTGAAAAAATTTTCCGTGCAGAAAATCGTCGTTTCGCGAAGAGATCAGTCGATTTACGTATAAATGTTAAATTTTCCCTTCTAGACATTAGAATCGCGCCAAACTTTACGTGCATCTAAACTAGGTTAGTACCAACCTATCCGACACTATTTTCAATCCATTGCTGCGTGAAAAAATTTCCGTGTAGTATTTAGATTCACGAATCATCCTTAATTTCATATATAACTGTTAATATTTCCCTCTAGACATTGAATCGCGCCAAACTTTACGTGCATCTAAACTAGGTTGTACACTATCCTACATATTTTCATCGATTGCCGCGTGAAAAAATTTCCGTGCAAAAATCTCCGTTTCACACGAAGAGATCATGATTTACGTATAACTGTTAATATTTTCCCTCTAGACATTGAAGCCGCCAAACTTTACGTGATCTTAAAGTTAGTACCAACTAACCGAATATTTCAAATCCATTGCCGCGTGAAAATTTCCCGTGTAGTATATCGATCAACGAACCATCACCTTAATTTCATATATAACTGTTAATATTTTCCCTCTAGACATTAGAATCGCGCCAAACTTAAACGTGCATCTAAACTGGTTGACCACCTATCCGAAATATTTTCAATCTATTGCGCGTGAAAAATTCCTGTGTATACTCGATTCAACGAAATCATGCCTTAATTTCATAAATAATGTTATATTTTCCCTTCCAGACATTAGTCCGCCAAATTACGTGCAACAAACTGGTGGTAACCCAACCTATCCGACATATTTCAATCCATTGCCGCGTGAAAAAATTTCCTGTAGTTATCGATTCACGAAATCATGCCTTAAATTCCATATATAATGTTAATTTTCCCTTAGACATTAGAATCGGCCAACTTTACGTGCATTCAAACTAGGTTGTACAACTATCCTACATATTTTCATCGATTGCCCCGTGAAAAATTTCCGTGCAGTAAATCGTCGTTTCACGAAGAGATCAGTCGATTACGTTAAATGTTAAATTTTCCTTCTAGACATTAGACGCGCCAAACTTTAGTGCACTAACTGGTTGTACCAACCTATCTGACATATTTTCAATCCATTGCCGCGTGAAAAAATTTTCCGTGTAGTATATCGATTAACGAAATCATGCCTTAATTTCATATATACTGTTAATATTCCCTTCTAGACATTAGAATCGCGCCAACTTTACGTGCAACTAAACTAGGTTGGACACCTATCCTACATATTTCATCGATTGCGCGCGTGAAAATTTTGCGTGTAGTAAATCGCGTTTCTCGAGAGATCAGTCGATTTACGTATAAATGTTAATATTTTCCTTCTAGAGCATTAGAATCGCGCAATTTTACGTGCAAGTAACTAGGTTAGTACCAACCTATCCGACATATTTCAATCCATTGCCGCGTGAAATTTTCCGTGTAGTATATCGATTCACGAAATCTGGCCTTAATTTCATATAGAAATGATAATATTTCTCTCTGACATTAGAATCGCGCCAAACTTTACGTGCACTAAACTAGGTTGGTACCAAACCATCCTACATATTTTCAATCGATTGCCGGTGAAAAAATTTTCCGTGTAGTAAATCGTCGTTTCTCGAAGAGATAGTCGATGTTACGTATAAATGGTAATATTTTCCCTTCTAACATAGATCGCGCAAATTTTACGTGCATTAAAACTAAGGTTAGTACCAACTATCCGACATATTTTCAATCCATGCTGCGTGAAAAAATTTTCCGTGTAGTATATCGATTCACGAAATCATGCGCTTAATTTCATATATAACTGTTAAATTTTCCCTTCTAGCATTAGAATCGCGCCAAACTTTACGTGCATCTAACTAGGTTGTACCAACCTATCCTACTATTTTCATCGAGTGCCGCGTGAAAAAATTTGCCGTGCAGTAATCGTCGTTTCACGAAGAGATGCAGTCGATTAACGTATAATGTTATATTTTCCCTTCTAGACATTAGATCGCGCCAACTTCGTGCATCTAAACTAGGTTAGTAAAACCTATCCGACTTTTCCAATCCATTGCCGCTGAAAAAATTTTCCACGTGTATATCGATTCACGAAATCAAGCCTATTTCATATATAATTTAATATTTTCCCTCCCAGACATTAGAATTGCGCCAAACTTACGTGCAACTAAACTAGGTTGTACCAACCTATCCTATATTTTCATCGATCCCCGCGTGAAAAAATTTTCCGTGTAGTAATCGTCGTTTCTCGAGAGATCAGTCGATTACGTATAAATGTTAATTATATCCTTCTAGACATTAGAATCGCGCCAAACTTACGTGCATCTAACTAGGTTGGTACACCTTCCTACATATTTCAATCGATTGCGCGTGAAAAATTTCCGTGTAGTAACTCGTCGTTTCTCGAAGAGATCAGTCGAATTTACGTATAAATGTTAATATTTTCCCTTCTAGACATTAGAACATCGCGCCAACTTTACGTGCATCTAAAATAGGTTGTACCAACTAATCCGACATATTTCATCCATTGCCCGCGTGAAAAATTTTCCGTGTAGTATATCGATTCACGAAATCAGAGCCTATTTCATATATAATGTTAATATTTTCCCTCCAGACAATAGAATCGCGCCAAACTTTACGTGCACAAACTAAGTTGTACCCAACTATCCTACATATTTTTCAATCGATTGCCGCGTGAAAAAATTTTCCGGTAGAAAATCGTGTTATCGAAAGAGATCAAGTCGATGTACGTATAATGTTAATATTTTCCTTCTAGGCATTAGAATCCGCGCCAAATTTACGTGCATGATAAACTAGGTAGCACGCAACCTCCCAGACATATTTCATCCATTGCCGCGTGGAAAAAATTTTCCGTGTAGTATATCGTTCAACGAAATCATGTCTATTTCATATATACATGTTATTTCTTCCTAGACATTAGAATCGCGCCAAACATTACGTGCATCTACTAGGTTGTACAAACCTTCCTACATATTTTCATCGATTGCCGCGTGAAAAATTTTTCCGTGTAGTAAATCGTCGTTTCTCGGAGAGATCAGTCGATTTACGTATAAATGTTATATTTCCCTTCTAACATTAGAATCGCGCCAAATTTACAGTGCATATATACTAGGTTGTACCAAACCTATCCGACATACTTTCATCATTGCGCGTGAAAAATTTCCGTGTAGTATATCGTTTCCGAAATATGCTTAATTTCATATATAACGCTAATATTTGCCCTTCTAGACATTAGAATCGCGCAAAACTACGGCAACCAAACACTAGGTACCAACCTATCCAACAGATTTCAATCGAATTGCCGGTGAAAAATTTTCCGTCATAAATGTCGTTTCGCGAAGAGATCAGTCGATTTACGTATAAAATTAATATTTTCCTTCTAGAATTAGAATCGGCCCAACTTTACGTGCATCTAAATAGGTAGTACAACCATCCGACATATTTCAATATTGCGCGTGAAAAAAATTTTCCGTGTGTATCGATTCACGAAATCATGCCTAATTTCATATATACTGTATATTTTCCCTTCCAGACATTAGATCGCGCCAAACTTTACGTGCAAAAACTAGTTGGTACAAAACTATCTACATAATTTCAAATCGATGCCGCGTGAAAAATTTCCGTCAGTAAATCGTCGTTTCGCAGAAGAGATC